>PVIY010062496.1:0-10846 GCA_004026745.1 Myrmecophaga tridactyla | reverse complement strand
CTTAGCCATCCAAAACACCGTTCAAACATATCTGGCATTAGCAAACCACAGCAGCACCCCACTCCCTGGTACCAAATCTGTTCTAGTTTGCTAGCTGCCGGAATGCAGCACACCAGAGATGGATTGGCTTTTAATAAAAGGGAATTTATTTTGTTAGTTCTTCAGAGGAAAGGCAGCTAACTTTCAACTGAGGTTCTTTCTTACGTGGAAGGCACAGGATGGTCTCTGCTGGTCTTCTCTCCAGGTCCCTGGGTTCCAACAACTTTCCCCAGGGTGACTTCTTTCTGCATCTCCAAAGGCCTGGGCTGAGCTGCGAGTACTGAGATGAGGAATGCCAAGCTGCTTAGGCTGTGCTACGTTGCGTTCTCTCATTTAAGCACCAGCCAATTAAGTCAAATGTCACTCATTGCAGCAGACATGCCTCCTAGCCGACTGCAGATGTAATTAGCAACAAATGAGGTTCATGTACCATTGGCTTATGTCCGCAGCAACAAGACTAGGTATGCTCACCTGGCCAAGTTGACAACTGAATCTAACTAACACAGTAGGTTTCCATTGTTTTTTCATCTCTTCAACTGTGCTTTTCATTCCCATAAGTTCTGTGATTTGTTTTTTCAGACTTTTGATTTCTTCTTTTTGTTCACCCCTTGCCTTCTTTATATCCTTCCTCAATTCATTGATTTGATTTTTGATGAGGTTTTCTGTGTCTGTTCGAACATCCTGAATTAATAGTTTCAACTCCTGTATCTCATTTGAATTGTCGGTTTGTTCCTTTCACTGGGCCATATCTTCAATTTCCTAGTATGATTCATTTTTTTTTGCTGGCATCTAGGCATTTAATTACCTTAATTAGCTTATTCTGGAGACTGTTTTCACTTCTTTTACCTAGGATTTTCTTGCTGGATGACTTTGTTGTCTATCTGTTCTTAGACATTCAGTTCAGCTTATTCTGGACCTGTAGCTTAGGTTTTGTTTAACAGAGGAGAGTTTTTCAGTTCTTGTTTCTTGCCCTGCCTGTATGGTGTCCCCCCCCCTTTTTTCCCCTTAGGATGGTCTACTCAGGTATTATAGACCCCAGTCAGATTTTCCCAGACTAAACTGGTCTTGTCTCAGGAGGAAAGTGTCACCTGCATCAGTTTTCCCTGAGGGTGAGACCCAGCAGTTTGACAGACTTTCCAGTGAAGCCTCTAGACTCTGTTTTTCCTATCCTGGTTAGTATGTGGCACTCTTCTGCCTGTGGGTCCCACCAGCATAAGGTGATGTGGTACCTTTAACTTCAGCAGACTCTCTGCTGGGGGTGTGGTTGAGACAGAGAAGAGGTGTAGTCTGGTTTTCAACGCATCAATTTTCCAGACACTGAGGTCTGAATTCCTTGAGGGAGGGATTCCACCCTGAGCTGGGCCCCACCCCCCTCCTGGGAAAGGCACAGCTTCCAGGAAATTAATTCCTTTCACCTGACCAGCCTCTTTCCCTCTCACACAAGCTTAATTCTGCCCTTACCTGGGGCAGTTGTAGCCTGAGAAGCCTTTCAGTTGTATGCAAAGAGCAGTAAAGCCATAGAAACACAGCCACCAAAAAGAAAAAAAAAAGTCCTTTTCAGAGCAGGACCCCGTTCTTAGGGTTTGCCAATCAAGAGCTTAAGTTGGTACGTTGCTTTCTGTATCTCCAGGTTCTATGTGACCACTCCTTTCCTTCAAGGCCCAGACCTTTTCAAGCATTTTGGATTGACTGTCCAATCCAAAAAATCGTTTGTTTTTTTTTTTTTCTTTTTCAGTCAGCCCTGCCCCTGCTGCCCCAGAGGAAAAACCAGCAAGCTCAGCTTTTTCTCAAGGTTCAGCTGAGCTGGGGGCCTATTTCTATTAGTCAGAATTTGTTAATTCACAATGAAGCTTGATTGAGTTCAGCCCCTTGCTGTTAGTCAAGTCTCTTTCCTTTCCCCTCTGGGAAGCAGCCTGTGGGGAATGGGCACCGACCTCCATAGCTTGGGGGACTCACAGTTCTGGGTGGAATTGTAGCTGGTCCAACTTGACCAGGTGTACGCTGTGTGTGTGGTTACTGATGTGGCCCCAGAAGTTGCTCTGTACTGTTCCTGGGTATTTACTAGCTGCTCTGGAGGATGAACTAAATTCCACACCTCACTAAGCTGCCATCTTAGACCAGGATTTCTCTGATTATTTCTTCTTGATGAACTATCTTTTATTAACATATAGTGTCCTTCTTTGTCTCTTATGATGTCTTTACGTTTAAAGTCTATTTTACTAATATTAGCATAACTACTCCTGCCTTCTTTTGGTGACAGCTTGCATGGAACATCTTTTTCAACACTTCCACTTTCAATCTATTTGTATCCTTGTGTCTAAGATGATTCTCTTGTAAGCAGCATATGGTTGGATTATATTTCTTAATCTATTCTGTCAATCTATCTTTTAATTGATAAGTTTAGCCCATTAACAGTCAAAGTGGATACTTAAAGTGTTTCTTGAATCCACCACTTTATCCTTTGGGTTTTAATTGTCAGATCTATATATTCTTTTCCCCCTTTCTCTTTTTTTCCTTTAGTTTTTCTTGTAGGGCTAATCTCTTGTTGACAAATTCTCTCAGCTAATCTCTTGTTGACAAATTCTCTCAGCATTTGTTTGCCTTTGAATATTTTAGTCTCTCCCTCAGTTTTGAATGATAATTTGACTGAGTACAGAATTTTTGGCTGGAAGTCTTTCTCTTTGAGGATCTTAAATATATCATACCACTGTCTTTTCACCTCCATAGTGCCAGTTGAGTTGTCTGAACTCAGTCTTAATGTAGTTTCCCTTATATGTAGTAGATTGTTTTTCTCCTGCTGCTTTCAGGATTTTGTGCTTCTATTCAACAATTTTTTTTCCTTCTTTTTTTTTAATACTGTATGGTGGGGTTCACATTTCATTCTTTTTTCCATGTGAGTACCCCATTATTGCAGCACCATTTGTTGAATTTTTGTTGTTTGTTTGTTTGTTTTTCCTTTGTTTGTTTTTGGGAAGTACATGGACTGGGAATTGAACCCAGGTGTCCCGCATGGCAGGCAAGAATGCCACCACTGAACTACACTTGCACCCACCTTTTTCTTTTCTTTAAATTTTTTTTTTTGCGTGTGTGTGAGAAATGTAACATATATACAAAAAAGCAGTAAATTTCCAAATACATTTTAACAAGTAGTTATAGAATAGATTTTAAAGTTTGGTATGGGTTACAGTTCCACAATTTTTCATTTTTTCTTCTAGCTGCTCCAAGACATTGGAGGCCAACAGAAATATCAATATGATGATTCAGCAGCCATACTCATTTGGTAAATCCTATTTTCTCTGCTATACTCCTCCTTCTCATTAAATAACATATATACATAAATGCAATAAATTTCAAAGTACATCACAGCAATTAGTGGTAGAACAGATTTCAGAGTTTGGTATGGGTTCAAGTCACAATTTTAAGTTTTTTATTTCTAGCTGCTCAAAGGTGCTGGAGGCCAAAAGAAATATCAATATAATGATTCAGCACTCATTTGTTAAACCCGACCTTCTCTGTATAACTCCACCACCATCTTTGATATTTCACCCACTCTTTAAGGGTATTTAGGCTACGCCTATTCTAACTTTTTCATGTTGGAAGGGGTGTCAATAATATGGGAGAGGGGGATAGAACTAGGTGATGTTCTGGAAGAACTAACCCCTCTGCATTTCAGAGCTTATCTTGTTCAGGGACCCATCTGGAGGTTGTAGGTTTCTGGAAAGTTACCCTGGTGCATGGAACCTTTGTAGAATCTTGTATAGTGCCTGTGATGGTCAGATTCAATGTCAACTTATCCAAGTGGTGGTGCCCAGTTGTCTGGTCAGGCAAGTTTTGGCCTGTCTGGTGCTGTCAGGCAATTTTCTGGACTGAAATCATGACCATGTTGGCTGCATCCATAGCTGATTGCATTTGCAATCAGCTAAGGGGTGTGTCTTCTTCAATGAGTGATGCTAATCACCAGAAGGCTTCTAAGGAGGATTCAGAAGAGACAATCACTCTTTCTGCTGCAGTGAACCAGTCTCTCCTGAGAGTTTGTTGAGGACCATCATTGGAGATTCCTGCTCATGGCCTGCCCTACAGATCTTGGATTCTTACTTCCCCATGGTGGCCTGAGACACTTTTATAAATTTTCTATATACAGATATCTCCTGCTTATTCTGTTTCTCTAGGGAACCCTACCTAATACAATGCTGTAAGTATTCTTTAGGATTGGCAGGAATGGTTTTTGTTGGTGTTTGGCAAGTTATGATAGGTAGCAATGTCTAACTGAAGCATTCATATGAGTTACCTCCAGTGTAGCCTCTTGACTCTATTTGAACTCTCTCAGCTACTGATACATTGTTACACTTATTTCCCCCCTTTTAGTCAGGATGGCATTGTTGATCCCATGGTACCAGGGCTAGGCTCATCCTTGAGAGTTATCTTTCATGCCATCAGGGAGACTTTCATTCCTGGATGTCATGTCCTACATAGTGGTGATGGCAATGGTTTCACTTGCAAAGTTGGGCTTAGAAAGAGAGGCCACATCTGAGCAACAACAGAGGTCCTCTGGAGGTAACTGTTAAGCATACCAGTAGGTAGGCTAAGTTTTCTCTTCAACATTTGACAGATTGATTAGTATGTGTCTTGGGGAAGGCCTATTTGGATTTATTCTATTTGGAGTTCTTTGGGCTTCTTTGATTTGTGTATTTATGTCTTTTATAATGGTTGGGAGGTTCCCCCCATTATATCCTCAACTAATCTTCCTAATCCTTTACTCTTCTCTTTTCCTTCTGGGACACTGATAATTCTTATATTTGTTCTCTTTGTTTTGTCCAAAATGTCCTTGAGTTTCAGTTCAAATTTATTTATCTTTGCCATTTGTTCTTTTGTGTATTTGAAATCAGATGTACTATCCTCTAGTTCACTTACTTTTTCTTCTGCCTCTTCAAATCTACTGTTGTTGTGTCTCTAGTATATTTTTATTTGGTCTACAGCATCTTTAATCTCTGTGATATCTGCTATTTTTCTATTTATTCTTTCAAATTCCTCTTTATGCTATTCTAGTCTTGTCACAGTCAGCTTTATGCGTCAACTTGATCAAGTGGTGGTACCTGTTTGTTTGGTTGGGCAAGTGCTGGCCTGTCTGTTGCAATGACATTTCATAGAATTAGATCATGATCACATCAGCTGCATCAACAGCTGATTCCATTGTTGGGGACAATTAAGGTAGCATATATAGATTACACCCTCAGTGATGCTGAAAACATGCAACATGGCCGCCAGGGCTAATACAAAAATAGCCTAAGCGACAATCAACCTTCTTTACGGAAGTACTAGCAGTTCGCGCCAAAAGTACAAAACTGCGCCAAAAGTACTCACCTTACAAACTGCCTTTTACCCTAGCAACAGCAGCAACCAATCCTAGTAATCTGCCCTCCAGCCTAGCGACAGCAGTGACCAATCCTAGATCACCACCCGTCCCTACTAGCCACTCCTTCTTCCAAAAGCATATATATACCCAGCCCTCTCAATAAAGCTTTGCAGCTTGATCAGAATATTTGTCTTGCTGTCGTTCTTCGTGTCTCTTGTCCCATACCATTCTTCCCTCACAGGAGTTAGAGCCTCGGTTGATCATCCCTCGGGCCGGGACATTCCATTTGTAATCAGCCAAGGGGAGTGTCTTCTGCAATGAGTGATGCTCAATCTAATCACGGGAAGCCTTTTAAGGAGGATTCAGAAGAGACAGGTGGTTCTTCTTGCTTCGGCCGGCAAGCCTCTCCTGTGGTGTTCATCCAGACCCTCCATCAGAATCATAATCTTCACAGCCTGCCCAGTGGATTTTGGACTCTGAGTTCCTGTGGTCACGTGAGACACTTTTATAAATTTTATATTTGCGGGTGTTCCTCATTGATTCTCTTTCTCTTGAGAACCCTAACTAATACAAGTCGCTTAAAGCTTTCTATTAAGTTTTGAAACATTGAAATCTGAGTGCTCCAACTTTGTTCTTTTTTTCACAAGGTGGATTTTGCTTTTTAGCACCATTTAGATTTTCATATGAATTTTGTTTTCATTTTTAAAAAATAATTTATTTATTTAATTATGGCCATATATACATATTACAAATATCACATAAATCATTTTAAGTAGACAATTCATTGACATTAAATAAAATGACAATACTGTGTAACTTTCATCACTATCTATTTCCAGACTGTTTTCATTATTCCAACCCGGAACTTAAACTCATTTAATAATAACTCCTCATTCTCTCTCACCCTAACTTTGGTAACCATGGTTCTGTTTTCTATCTCAATGAATTTGTTATTTTAAGTTTCTCATAGCAGAGAAATCATACATTTTTCCACTTGTTTTTGGTTTATTACACTCAACATGATGTCTTCAAGGTGCACCCATGTTGTAGCATGTACTGCACTTCACTTCTTTTTATGGCTGAATAATATTCAATTGTATGGATATATTCACCTTGTTTATCCATTCATCTGTTGTTGAACACTGGGTTGTTTCCACATTTCGACTACAGTGAATAATGCTACTATGAACAGTGGTGTACAAATATCTGTCTGAGTTCTTTCTTTCAGTTCTCTTATGTATATATCTAGGAATGGAATTTCCAACACATATGATAATTCTATATTCAAGTTTCTGAGAAAGCAGCAAACTGTTTTTCACAGCAGGTGCACCATTTTACATTTCCTCCAATAATGACCAAGTGTTCCTATTTCTTTGCATCCTTGTCAATACATGTTATTCTCAATTTTTTCAATAACAACCATCCTAGTGGGTGTGAGGTGACATTTCATTGCAGTTTTAATTTGCATTTCTCTAATAGCTAATAATATGATCTTTTTATATACTTTTTGACCATTTGAATATCTTCTTTGAAGAAATGTCTATTCAAATCCTTGATGCATTTTTAAAAAGTGGGTTATTTGTCTTTTTTGTTGTTGAGTTGTAGGAATTCTTTATATATTCTGGATAGTAAACCCTTATCAGATATATGGTTTCCAAATATTTTCTTGCATCCTGTTCTTTGTCTTTTTACTTTCTTGCTAATGTTCTTTGATATGTAAACATTTTAATATTGATAATGTCCACTCTAACACTTTTTTTCTTTTGCTGCTTGCAATTTCGGTGTAAAAATGAAAGATCCATTACCTGTTCAAGGACTTGAAAATATGCCCCTATATTTACTTGAATGACTTTTATAGTACTCAATTTTATATATGTCATTGATTCATTTAAAATTAATTTTTGTATGTAGTAAGAGGTAGGTGTTCCACATTCATAGATTTGCATGTGGATTTCCAGTTATCCTGGAACCATTTGTTCAAGAGACTATTATTTCCCTATTGAGTGGACTTGGCACCCTTGTCAAAATCAACTGGCCATATGATATTACAAATTGCCATGGTATGCCATGCCCAACCAAAAGTATTCTTGAAAACCCTAAGAAAACCCAGGACTCTATCTAAGACTCTATAAAAGTTCTACTTATTAAGTTTATTATTCAGAAACTTAAGTCCTCCAGATTGTTCCTATGTCAGATAAACCCTGAAACCCAGAAGTTCCAGTCTCTAACAGAATGTTAACCAGTTGCATTCCCCTACCCCATAATGTCAACACCTCTTTTCAATATGAAGAAGTTAGAATGGTCATTGCCCAGTTATCTCTGGAGACTGAGAGAATGATCAAATGAGAGGGAGTTGTTGTAACAGAGAATTAGGATTTAACAAATGGTTATGACTACTGAATCATTATATAGATATTTTCTTTTAGTTTCTAGTGTATTGGAACAACCAGAAGGAAATAACTGAAGATGTGGAACTGTACTGTGAAATTTGTTTTATAACTACTTGTTAAACTATACTTTGAAATTTGTCATTCTTCTGTATATATGTTATATTTCACAATAAAAATGTTAAAAAGAAAAAAAAAGCAATTGGCCATAGATATGTGGATTTATCTCTGGGCTCTGAATTCTATTCCATTTGTCTATTTGACTATCCTTATGCCAGTACCACACTGTTTCAATAATTCCAGCGTGGTATTAAGTTTTGAAATCAGGAAGAGTGTTTCCTCCAATTTTGTTCTTCTTTCACAAAATTATCTTGATTATTCAAGGCCACTTTCAATTTCATATGAATTTGAGGATCACCTTTTCCATTTCTTAAAAAAAAGCTGCTGTAATCTTGATAAGGAATGCATACAATTTGTGGATTGCTTTAGGTAGTTTTGAGATTGTAACAATATTAAGTCTTCCAATCCATGAACACAAGATATTTTCCATTTATTGAGATCATCTTTAATTTCTTTAGGCAATGTTTTGTAGTTTTCAGTGTATAAGTCTTTCTCCATTTTGATTAAATTTATTAGTAGGTATTCTAGATAATTTTATCAATGGAATTATTTTCATAATTGCCTTTTTAGGTTATTCATTACTGGTGCATAGAAATCCATCAGACTTCTGCATGTTTATCTTGTATATTATGACTTTGCTGATTTCATTTTTTAGTTCTAGTAACTTTTTTTTAATGAATTCTTTGGGATTTTATCTACATAGGATCAAGTCATCTGAAATAGGGATAATTTTACTCCTTCCTTTCTAATTTGGATGCCCTTTAGAACTTTGTCTTGTTTGACTGCTCTGACTAGGACTTCCAGTACAATGTTGAATAACAGTGGTGCGGTGGGAATCCTTGTCTTGTTCATGGTCTTAGGGGATGTTTCAGTTTGCTTGTTACTGGCATCAATATACCAGAACTAGAATGGCTTTTAAAAGGGGGAATTTAATAAGTTGCTAGTTTACAGTTCTAAGGCTGAGAAAATATCTCAATTAAAGTAAGTCTATAAAAATGTCCAAATTAAGGCACCAACAAGAGGTTCCCATCACTCTAGAAAGGCCAGTGACGTTCAGGGTTTCTCTTTCAACTGGAAAGACACGTTGTGAACATGGTGATGTCTACTAGCTTCCTTTACAGGCCTCTTGCTTCATGGAGCTCCCCAACGGGGTTCTCCTTCTTCATCTCCAAAGGTCACTGGCTAGTGGACTCTGGTTTTCTTGTCATTCTTGTCACTCTGCTTGGTTGCTCTCCTGTCATTCTCTAGCTTTCTCCAAAATGCTTCCTTTTTTAAAGGATTTCAGTAAACTAATCCAGATCCACTTGGAATGGGTGGAGCCACATCTCCCTTTAATGAAAGGTTAATACCTACAAGTGGGTGAGTCACAAATCTGTGGAGATAACCTAATGAAGTTTCCAACCTACATTATTGAATAAGGATTAAAAGAAATAGCTGAGAGGGTCTTGGCCAAGATGGCGGCTTAGTGAGGTGTGGTATTTCGTTTGTCCTCCAGAGTAGCTAATACATAGCCAGGAACAGTACAGAACAACTACTGGGGCCATGTCAGTGATGGGAAATACAGTTGGACCACCTGTGAGCCCACCCAGAGCTGTGAGTCCCCCAAGCCATGGCAGCCAGTGCCCCTCCCCGACATGCTGCTTTCCAGAGGGGAAACAAAAGAGAGTTAATCAGCAGCAGGGGCTGAGTGCAATGAAACTCCAATTGTGGAAATAATTTAAAAATTCTGACTACTAGAAATAGGCCCCCAGCTCAGCTGAACCTCGAGTAAAAGTGGAGGTTGCTGGTTTTTGCCCTGGCACAGTGGGGGCAGGTCTGATGGAAAAAGAAAAAAAAACAGAGGTATTTTTGGATTTGAAAAGGTCTGGGCCCTGAAGGAAAGGAGGGGGCACATAGGACCTGGAGATACACAGAGCAATGTACCAACTTAAGCTCTTGATTGGGAAACCTGAGGAATGGGGGTACTGCTCTAAAAAGGAATTTTCTCTTTCATTTTGGGGACAGTGTTTCTGTGGCTTGACTGCCCTTTGGATACAGCTACAAGGCTTCTCTGGCTCCAATGCCCCAGGCGTAGGTAGAATTAAGCTTGTTTGAGTGTTAGTCTGGAGCCTGTGCCTTCCCTAGGAGAGGGGTAGGGCCCAGCTCAGGTGGAATCCCTCCCTCAAGGAATTAAGATTCCAGGGTCTGGAAAAGTGAAGCGATTAAAACCAGACTACACCTCTTCTCTGTCTCCACCATGCCTCCAGCAGGGAGAGTATGCTGAAGTTAAAGGTACCACATCACCTTATGCTGGTGGGACCTGCAAACAGACAAGTGCCACATACTGGGCAGGATAGGAAAAACGGAGAGCCCAGAGGCTTCATAGGAAAGCCTTTCAATTTGCTGGGTCTCACCCTCAGGGAAAACTGATGCAGGCGACTCTTTTTTTCCTGACAGGAGGCCAGTTTGTTCTGGGAAAATCTGGCTGGAGTCTATAATACCTAAGTAGATGCTCTTAAGAGGGGGGGGGAAAGGCACTGTACAGGCAGGGCAAGAAACAAGAAAACAACAGAAAACCTCTGCTCTGTTAATTGAAACCTAAGCTACAGGTCCAGAATAAGCTGAGCTGAATGTCAAAGAACAGATAGACAACAAAGTCATCCAGCAAGAAAATACTAGGTAAAAAAAAAGGGAAAACAATCTCCAGAATAAACTAACTAAGGTAATTAAATGCCTAGATGCCAGCAAAAATAACAAATCACACTAGGAAAATTGGAGATATGACCCAGTCAAAGGAACAAATCAACAATTCAAATGAAATACAGGAGTTGAAACAATTAATTCAGAATGTTCAAACAGACATGGAAAACCTCATCAAAATCAAATCAATGAATCGAGGGAGGATATAAAAAGAAGAAATAAAAAATCTGGAAAAACAAATCATAGAACTTATGGGAATGAAAGGCAC
>PVIY010062495.1:0-10849 GCA_004026745.1 Myrmecophaga tridactyla | reverse complement strand
ATCAGAGGTAGCCAGTGTTCAGGGAGAAGGCATTGCCTGTTGATGGCTTGATTTGGAAATTTTCACAGCCTAAGAACTGGGAACTTCTAAGTTAATAAATCCCCACTGGAAAGGCAACCCATTTCTGGTATATTGCATTTCAGCAACTTTAGCAAACTAAAACACCTCTAAATTCCTATAGGTCAGTCATGATTTCCTTTTTCAGGCAACCACTATTTTGATTTCACATCTATGAGATGTTTCTGTTCTAGAACTTTATATAAATAGAATCATATGTTGTATACCCTTTTTTGTCTGATCTTTTGTGCAACATAATATATTTCTAGATTTATCTATTCTTTTCAAGTATCGCAAATTTGTTCTTTTTAATCGTTGAGTAGCATTCTATTATATGAAATATACCACAAGTAGTTTATCAGTTATCCTTTTGATGGATATTTGTGTTGTTTTCAGCCTGGAGCTTATATAAATAAGACAGTTTCAATATTCTTATATTAATTTTCTTATAGACAAGATTAATATTGTACATAATTAAAACAAGTCTGACTAAGTAAAAGAACAGATAGGGCAACTGTTACAGATTAAACTATGAAACCTGAAAAAGGCAGATTCACATCCCAATCCCTAGTCCTGTGGGTATGGACCTATGATAAATAAGATCTCTTCAAGAGGTTACTTCCCTTAAGGTGTGGCCCAACAGATTCAGATCAGATTTTAATTCAGATTACCGGAATCCCTCATAAACTAAGTAGAACTCAAGTGGAGAAAGAAGCCACAGAGAGCATCCCAAAGCTGGAAGTCAAAGCAATCTGGAAGTCAAAGGAACCTGGAAGACAAAGGAGAAGATGCTACTAAGTGCATTGTCATATGACAGAAAAAAATAAGGATCAAGGATCACAGTCAGTCATGGAACAGCACAGTCCTCAGGGCAAAAGCATCTCCTTACTGATGCTGCAGATTTTGGACTTCCCCCAGCTGCAAACTGTGAGCTAGTAAATTTCCACTTTTTAAACCAATCCACTGTATGCTATCTGTTTTAACCTTAAAATACTAAGGTTCTCTTTGGGATCTAGACATTGATTAGTACAAATATTTAGCAAACTAAAGCCAGGGCATTATTAAATAGAGTTACAAGACATAGGTCACAAACAAAAACTACAACCGCTGTGTAGATAGGTGGCATGCTCCTGAAAATGAGGATAGGTTATCAGACAGAGAGAACTGACAAAGTTCTCACATAATGCTCCTATGTGAGCCTGAGGGCAGTGGGGCCAGGACTAGGATTGTGGAAGGGCTCACAGAAAAAATGTTCTTGTTGAATCTCAGGATTGGTGGTGTAAGAGGAAGTTCCCACAAATAGGAATTTCAACCTTTATCTGTTCTAGATTGTAATTTCCACTTGTGGACACCCTTTTAAATTAGTGATGTATTAGGGACATGGTGCAGGGAAAAGGGATGCCTTGCTATGTCTTCTCCAATGTGTTGTCGCCTGACATGGATTATAATTTGGTTTTTACAGTGATCACTTTTGGAAACTGGAAGATGCACAGCCAAAGAAGCCATTGCAAAAACCTGCCAGAGAAATATTAAGATCAAATCATTTGATTGCACTGTAGGGTTAGAAAAGCCGTACATTCATGAGAAGGAAAGGAGAAGAGCAAGGCAGTATCACAAGGGTTTTATAAATAAAAGATGGTGGACAAATCCAATGTCATCTCATAATTTTGAGAAACAGGAACAAATAGCAAGATAGACTATGAGAGACTATGATCAGTCCATTTGGACTCTCTGCTACTGTTGTGGACAAAACAATACTCAGAGGCACATGGGTGGGGACCATGTGGCCATAGAAAACTGAAAACCATTCTATACTAAGACTTTTTTCTAATCAAGGCTGTGTCCCCAGCATTTAAGATCACTTGCAAAATTCACAGAATTATGTCAGGGAATATCACAACTCTCTAAAGAGAAGCCCTATAAAGGAGATCAGATTTTACATTATGTAAGTAGAACACTCATAGAGAAATAAATCTCAAAAGCATGGTCTTTAAACTAATATAAAAATATAATCTGACTACTAGTTAGATATCTCTCAGTTTCTGTTGAATAACTGATTTGAGTTTATAACACTAGAACATCTGGCCTTCCAGATTAAAATTCAAAAGCATTGTTTTAGTGCCATATACCTAAAGGGCAAAAAACCAAGAATTATACAGCTGGATTACTTTAAGAAAAAAAAGAGTAATTAAAACCACTATCAACTGAGACATAGAAAGATTAAGGAAATCACCCAAATTCCGAAACATAGTCAGTGTGAAAGTCTGGATCGAATCACCATCTTTTTGCTTCCAACTCCCATTGTTCCTCACTTTATCAAAATGCTTGGGTATTACTGAATCATCTTAACCTTTTATATAGAACAGAATGTCTTCAAGAGAGATAAAAAGAGATAAAATCTTGGTCCATCCATGTTTTTAGCTGCTTAGTATGAATTTAGATGAGTTTCACCAAATAAATTGTTTCCAGAGTTAGAGGTTAATTCTCTAAGGCAGCTTATTCCTGAAGTTTTTTCTAGAGGCACAAAATGTAGACTATCATGGGAACTTTTAAAATTGAACTATCTAAACATTTTCTACTTTTAGGAGATGTTTTACATTTTAGGGTTAATCCCATTAAAAATGTATTATTTCTATTAATGCCAATGCTAACTCAATGATCCAATTCATATTTTGCCAAGACTATATTGATTGGTTGCACAGACAATTTAAACAGATATAAATAGAATATAAATAGATATAAATTATGGCATTTATAAATGTTTATCATATGAATAATACATAGAATAGTTTGTAACAGTCTTTGCTGGAACAATGATTAATATGATTGACTTTATGAGTTAATTCTCTTCTGAAGGGGGGTGTCTGAGATGCACAGAGTTTGCTGTGCATCCTTTTATTTTACAAGACTCATAAGGTTAAATTTCTAAGATCATAATCCCCCTTTTGTGGGTAAAAAATATATATTCTGATATAAAAGTAGGCTTTCTTGAGTATTTATCAGTTGTGAATCAAAGGAAAGTCTCAAGAAACTTAAATAATTCATCAAGAGAGGAAACAAAGATGTGATTCCTTTTGCAATTTTTCTCCTAGGGCTTCACATATAATCTATCTCGTGAAGCAGTAGCATACATGGGGTGATTTGTACTCTAAGGGTACATCCTCAGAGCTTTTCATAATAGATAAAGCATGAAGTGTAGAGGAGACTCTCATGTGTGAAGGTTTTTAAAGTCTTCTTATCTTTTTCTTTCCATTTTAAAGGCTAAAGTATGCTACATTAACTCAGAAGTGTGTTTTTGTTTCATTTCCTTCTAACTATATAGAGACATCTTATTTTTCAATTAGAATGGTGTGTTTATCTTCTCTTTTTAAGTTCTATTTACTCTTATCTAAAACATTACCTTACTTAAACCACATTGCCCCCATTTGACTACATTTTCAGTTGGGACTGAAGTGCCATAATGATGAAAGTAATTATAAAGCAGAACCAGGCTGCAAAGTGCATAAATAATTAGATGATTGAAGGCAGAATTTATCTCTAACAGCAACTTTAGACCAAACACTGTTCCTGAAATCAGGAAAACATTGTCCATTTTCTATGAAAGAAAAGCTATAGGGAGTTATAAGGGGATGTATGGCGGAGGTACAACCATCCAGGCTATAAAAGCAATTTACCACCATCCTGAGCCTCACCAAGCATATGTGTGGGAATCATATAACCAAATATTAATTTTTTAATAAGTGCTGTGAGCTTGAAATAGGCAAATGACTCTATTGACTGATTCTTGATGGACAGAGACAAATCAGTAAAATAAGACATTTTGGATTGCACACTTTGACGGGCACCTAAAGCTAACTGAGTGACTATTAAACAGGGACAACCCTAATGACATTTCTTGCTCAGTGGGCAGTTAATGACCCTAACACAGAATGCTAAAGGCAATATTAGTACTGTTCAAACACTGAAAAGGAGGACATTAACATTGTCTGTTACAGTGAAGTAAAGCTGGGAGAACTGATGAAATTGGGGAAAGATCTTGAACTATAAGATCTTAAAAGATAAGGAATGCAGATGCAGCATCATGAAAATGGCATAGAATGCTAAAGGATTTATCATTATCCCAGTTTTCCAGAGCTGCTATCACAAATACTACACAACGTGTTGGCTTACACAATAGGAATTTATTGGCTCACTGTTTTTGAGGCTAAAAAAGAAAACTGAAATCAAGGTATCAGCAAGACTTGCTTCCTTCTGGAGTCTGTACGTTCTAGTACTGGCTGCGGACAATCCTTGGGACTCCGTGACTAGAATCCCTGCCTCCTATTACATGGCCGTGTCCTCTCTTTTCTTGCGTCCACTCTTCTGATTTTCATTGACTTCTGGTTTCTGGCTCCTCCTTGTTGTTTTCTCTTTACAGAGGGAGTACCTCCAGTAACCAAGATTAAGACCCACCCTGCTTCAACTGGCCATGCCCTAACTAAAAATTACAACTTCATAAAGTTCTCTTTACAGTGGGTTCACACCCACAGGGACACAGATTAAGATTAAGATCATGCATTTGCTGGGGTATATAATTCAACATGCCACAATGATTTCAGGAAATGAGAATTATGTCACTGTAAAAACAAAAAATGTAGGATTTTGTAGGAAAAAGGAGAACTAGATCACCACCAAATTGTGAAGGTCCTTTATTGAAAAAACTGGAAAGTTTGAAGTTAAATTAGTAAACCTTTTTATATGCAAAAATGCTCTGTTAAATGCAGGATAGAAAACTAGTATCTAAAGTTAGAGGTCCTTTATTTCCTGGTAATAGCAGTGTCAGTGCCAACTCACTTCCAAACTTACAGCTCAGAAATATTTATTTTCTGAGATTTTTATTTACATTCCACAGTCTCAGAGACCTGGGTTAAAAGCACTTTTTGTCAGAAATGTCTCAACTGAGAAACATTTTTAGCTCTAATACGTAAATATAATTTCTTTTTTTTTTTAGCAGCAGCAAGATTTTTTTTTTGATCCAATCTCATATCTCCTTAAACTTGCCAGAAACAGATGTTTCTAAATAAACTGTAAGGAGAACTAATTGTTGATGGGGAGGGGAAAATTGCTTACTCACATATATTTTGTCATTACCCACTTTTCAAAGTGTGCTTGGGAGTGACTGTTATACATATGGTCTACTTCCAGAAATACCAGACACATTTTCCTTCCAGTCATAACTGAAAATAGGTTGGCTGTAATTGTTCAGAGTCATTAATTTCCTCCTTCTATGCAGCAATCTAAGTTATTGGAATATTTTGCCTATTCTTTTATATTTTTAAGTTGTTATTGTTTTGGTCTTTGGGAAAGGCAAAGCATTGCTGCACAGCTGCTAAACACACTAGCCTCAGAAACAAATTGGGTTTTGAGATTAAGCACCAGGAGACAGTTTGGGTTTTGCAAATTTGCATGGCTAATGTAAATAGCCCCAAGATCTCATCAGTGAAAGTTGGAGGGGACCTGGTGGGTGAGCTTTCTTTTCCCTGCTGGGAAAAGCAATGGTTCGCCCTTAAGGAAAGAAAACGAAACAAAAAGTTGACTCATAAAAGATAGCATGAACAAAAATGGCATCTTTAAGCCTTACTTTATTATTTGATGCATGTATATTAAGTTGATAGTTTAAATTTACCTATATAACAATCATTTTATTTTAAGACTCAACTTCTGGGTTTCTATATAAGCAATTTGTCCATTTTCAAAACTGGGAAATTTCTATGTTTTTACCTGATTTAAAGGTTATATGCTTTTTAAAATTTATGTTATAAATGCACATTTAATTTATATTATATTTATGAAAGTTTTTATCTTTTTCAAGAGATATGCTTTTGTGGTAGAAACAAGAGGAATGATCTAGCTTTCATTTCCTAATATTTTAACAGACACTGATTTCCAGCTATTTTTATTTTTTTTTAAATTAATAAACAATATGTCTTATATCCACGCTTTCTCTTCCATCTTTACAGTTAGGGACCGCCTGCAGTTTAAATATATGATCTAACATCTGTGTTTTTGCAATAGTCGTAAAAATGACCTCCCAACCAGGGATTGCTCTATTGTAATTCTTTCTGTGCACACTTGCAATGTTAATCTTTCTGAAGCACTGTACACTCTACAGAGGCAGGAGCTCTGAGGGCTTTTACAGTGTCATACCCCAGTGCCCAAGATAGTGCCTGGCACAAAAGAAGCATTTATCCCTTCATTATTTTTAAATGGACAATTAAGATGATACTACTCTAACTAGAATCATATTGAATATTATCTAAAATGATGCCCACTGTCTCCTCATTCTCATTCCAACATAATGAACAAAACCTCAGAAGTCATTTAGACCAAAATCTTAATTTGAATATTAGTAAAAACATGTCCGGGGATGTTAAGTATATTCATATGCTTATTTATTTAATCTTACACAGTACTGTACAATGCCCTGAGAATAAGTGATGATTAATTTTTTGTGTCAGTTTGCTAAGTTTGGTATTCAGCCGTTTGCTCAAATAGCAGCCTATTGTTTTTACTGTGGAGGTATTTCTTAGGTGGGTTTGGCATCTATAATCAGTTGATTTTAAGTAAAGGCAATTCCCCCCTGTTACGTGGGTGGGCCTCATCCAATCAGTTGGAAGTCCTAAAACTGAGAATTGAGGGTATCAAGAAATAGAAGTAATTCTGCCCCCATACTTTACCCTCCACTTTTCCATGACTTGCACTATTGGCTTCAACATCACACCTCCCACAATTTCAAGCCTACAACCCTGCTCTGTGGAATTTGTACTTGCCAGTTCCTATAATCACATGAGCCAATTTTTTACAATAAATCTCTCATATATATATATAATATGTAATACATATTAAAATAATGAAAATATTTTTATAAGACTTTGAAATGTTTACAACTCATGAATTGGACAGCATCCAAACTTCATGTTGAAAGGAGCTTCACTGAGGGGGTAGAAACATGGAAGCAAGTGAGGAAATGTTCAGATTGGCTCATGTTAAGTTTATATTTTGTGTGTTTCAACGAAGTGGGGAGCAGATGTACACTGATCTCTATGAGATACTTACTCACTCTGATAAGCTGTTTCTCCTATACTGAAACTGGTTCATCACAAGTGTTGCTTATCTACAACTCTGTAGGGTGCATTCCATCGTTTTGTTTTCTCAGAAAGCCCATGCAGATCATTTGCGTTTTGTCTTCTGGAAAATTCTTTCTTTGAAAGGGTCTCTCCCAGCAATGCCCAATGCAGGCAGCTAATTTTATTTTACTTAAAGGAATATATATGTACATATGTACATATGTGTAAGTGTGCATAGATGTACATAGCTGTGTGTGTTTATCCTGTTGGTACTGTTTCTTTGGAGAACCCTAACTTATACAAATTACAAAGAGAAATATGTTATGAAAATTTTGAATTTTTCCTGGATGCTGTGATCCTAGAAAACAGCATAAATAAAAAAAACAAAAAAACAAAAAACAAAACCCTCCCATTGTATTAGTGACCAAAGATGGCCTAAACTCCTTATTTTGTCTAAACTTTACACAAGCTTCTCCTTGTCTGTAAGTCCCTGACCTCCCTCACCAAGATCCAGATAGAACACTTTCCACCTGGCCTAGACAGTCAACTCAGGATATAATAACATGCAAAGGTCATTCCCCATTGATTGATTTCCCCCTCAGGTATTTTTCCATCAGCCCACTCCAGTTTTTGAAAACTTTTCTGCCCTCTATTTCAGGAGAATTGAGCCCTCTCTCTCTCTCTCTCTCTCCACTACCGTGCTTTTGTAATAGACTTCTAACCGCTCCCCTTCTCTGTCATAGAAGACTTCTGGTCCCTCTCTCCTCTGTTGTGCATAACTTTGAATAAAGTTCTCCTTGTCTGTTTCACATTGCCCCATGCAGACTTTCGCTTTGACAGTAATAATTTCTAACTTCAAGATGATATCTACTGTGGGGAAAAGTAACTGTATAGGCTATTCCACAGGTTCCTGAAGTATGCTCCCCAAGTGCCAGCAGCAGCAACCACAGGCACCTCTGAATTAGAAAGTCTTAAGGGAAATGAGGACAGTAATCTGCATTCTAGCAAGCCTTTCTGGTGATTCTGATACACACCAAAGTTTGAGAACTTCTAGGCTAGATGGCAACACATAAATGTTTTCTTTCTTAGCTCATTTGATAACACTGTCATGGTTAACAGTAAAACCTCTAAGAAGCTGTTGCCAGAAAGGAGATTCCAAAATATGACATGGACTCAGACCCAGTATGGATTGATTCGTTCTCCAGTGAGAACCATCAGTGTTAGTTCTTTCTATAACTTACATAGCCCAGATATTTCCAAACTTTAGATTATAGAAAAATTCAATCAAAGATAAAAGTAAAGAGAAGAGTACAATGACCCCTCATATTGCTTGACCCTGTTTCTACAATTGTTACATCAAGGGAAATTTCCCTTCATGTGTACTTCCCCCATCTCTCCCTGCCCTGCCTACTGAATCATTTTGAAACAAATTATGGGAGAAATTTAAAGGACATACTATTATTTTAGCATTGATAGCACTATGTATAATATATAAGTTTCTAATATTAATCTTTTTCTTTTCCTATGTAGCTAGGGAATAAGTGTGGCCTCTCTTCTAGATCACCCATAATTTCTTCTTTCTTGTGTTTTTCATTCTGCTGAGCTACTTCTTTTTTCCTCAGTGAGTCCCTCTCTCTCACATTTTAAACCCTCATGATTGTGTCCTGGCTTCTTGTTTTGTTATAACCACTTTTCCTTTTAGGTGCAGAACATATATCGATTGCATTGCTAAGGACGTTTTGATCTTCTCCAAGATTCTCACCAAAACCCTTTAAGCAATTTATTTATAGTTATCATTTTCATCATAGCACAGCATTCATTGGGTGCCAGGTAATATTTTACACCCTCACCTTTTTTAATCATCACAATAATCCATTGAAATAGTCAATACTATCCCCATTTAAACAGAGAAAGAAATTGAGGCACACTGAGGTTATATAACTTACCCAAGGACACATAGTAGCTGAGATTCTCACCCAGCCAATTTGGCTCTGTAGTCTGTGGTCCTAACTACTGTACTTGGCTCTCATTATCATTTTTTGGTTTGTTTGCTTTTTTATTTTCCACCATTGGGGGAATGCCTCTAATTTCTAGCCCTCAAATCTGACATTCTTTGTTTTACATTGTAGATTTAATCATTCTAAATTAATCTTGTCTTCTGGTTGCATATAGCCTTATGAGCATAATAGTACATCAAGGTGAGTTAAGACTTGAGTGCAATGAACTCAACAAGGGAAATTTTATAAATAAGGTAGCATTGTCACTGGGTCTTAAAGGTCCTGTTTGAGATTTCAAAGCAAAATTGTGAAGACAAAGTATACCAGCAACTAGAAAGAACCCAGGTAGAATTGAGGTCATAGACCATCCTGGCAAATACAGAAAATTGTGGTAAATTTAATGCAACATGTAGTGAGTGTGAGTGGTAGTGAGAGTCCTGAAGTAGCTTAACTCAAATCACAGAGTTAGATCTAGTCCAAGTGAACTTACAGTTCACCCAGCCTCTACTTCTCTTCTTTTCGTTCTCTCTGCAGACGGACATATCTCCCACATTCCCTTGTTTAATGATACAGAATAGAAAATTCAAAAACATAGGCTCAAAGATAAGATAGATCTGTATGAGTAAATCTCATATCTGTCACTTAAAACCTGTGACTTTGGGTAAATTTCTAACTTTCCCTTTTACATGGGGAAATTAATATCACCTAATGTTAATAAGAACCAGGGCTTTCAATTTTAAGTGACTGAAACACAACTCTAATTTTTACAAAGTAAGACAAATCCAAATAAGGAAACAGGACAATTTATTTGGTGAACTTCATATTGCTTTATTTTTATTTAGCATTCCTTAGTGTTTTTGTTTTACTTTTGAGCCTATTGTTGATAAAAGGGTTTATTGCAAAATTATAAAAAGATGTTCAAATTAAAAATAGTTCATACCATACAATAAATGAGAAAAGCACTACAGTAAAATAATTCATTTTATTTTGTGTGGTTTCTAAGGCAGTATTGTTTAGTCTTTATTTTTTCTATGCATTTCATATTCAACATAAAATTTCCACTTTCCCACTGACTTTCTGAATGGACAGCTTGTAACTCAAAGTCTTTAGCACAAGCATGTCACAACTGGCTGGCACACCAAGTGTCCAGCAGGCAGCAGAGTCACAAGACACTCCTGTTCCAGAGAACGTTTTTGCTTTTTAAGTGAGCACATACATGCTGTTTTGGAATAAAACTGTCAATTACATTGCATGAGGAAAGTTTGGAAAATATATTTTAACAAGGGTTAAAAGTGCTTCAAATGTTTCTCATTCACTGTGGGATGGCAACATCACAGAAATTAGAGATAACAAGCCCAACCTAGCTAATTATAATGGTCCTCTTAATATAATACCTTGTGAAATAATGACAAATCAAACACAATGCTAAATTATTGGGGAAGTGGGAGCATAGCCTTAGACTCTGATACATGGTCACCCTACCTACTTCGTAACCCTTTTACGAATTTCTGGGTCTAATCCCACTTCCAATGAAAGCCTAACACTTCTAGTTTCAAGTGATTTTGCCTTCATTAGTTCATAGCCCTGGCTTTAATTTTTTATTTATTTTTCATGATTTTATATTTTGTGCTTTTTGTTGGATTCTTAATTTGATCATCAGTAGTTTTCTCTTATTCAGGTGAAATTCCA
>PVIY010062494.1:0-10848 GCA_004026745.1 Myrmecophaga tridactyla | reverse complement strand
CTTTCATCTTTTGTTGTATAGCAGCAGCAATTGCAATGTATTACCTTCATCCAGAGGTCACCATGCCTGAAACGCTCCCATTCATTCCTTTGGGTTAAGCATTTCCATGCCCATTATTTTTTTTGGAAATAAAAAAGTCTCTCAAGACATATGCCTAGTGCTTTAATATGATGGTCTTACCTTGTCCCTGTAGTGTGACTGCTGGGAGGAACCAAGGGAAGAGCCTGGGACAATGAAGGAATTAAAAGAAAAGGAGATCACTGAGTCCTCTGCATGCACTTTTCCGTCTACCCTCCCTCTAGCTGGAGCACAAGCTTTGCAAGGCAGGGGCCATCCCTTCCTCATCTCTCCGTCCTCCCCTTCTGGTCTGGAGCTTGACACGCAGGCATTCGTTTAATGCAAACATGCTGAGTGAGGGCCTACTATGCGCATGGCCTGTACTGGATCTGGGACACCAAGTCAAATAAGGCACGGTCCTGCCTCAGGGCATTCCTGGTCTATGAAGGAGAAAAACAGAGGCTGAAATGCCATGAAGGGAATTCTGTGACAGGTCAGAAGACTTTAGGAGCCCCCACATTTTACGGTGGGTCCCTGCAATTGCAGGTTCAATCTGGTTGCTGGGGGACCCCATACAACAAAAATCCAGGTATTTTTTGGCAGGTATTTTATTCCTGTGGTATTCTGCTGTTTTGGCTGGGGCTGGGGCTGCCTATGAACCCCCTCCAAGTGTTTCCGGGCTGCGTGTTATTCCACGGTGAGATAAATGCCATCTTTGGGGGCACAGATGTTTTACTCGATTGGCATATGGCTCATGTGTCCAGGCAACTGTTTGTCATCTATGTAAGCTTATGTGCTCCAGTCGTTGCAATTTGTGCTGGGTTAACTAGTGTTCCAAAACAATTCATGCCTACCTGGCACCTTGGGAAGTGACCTTATTTGGAAACAGTCTTTGTAGATGTCATTAGTTAAGATGAGATCATACTGAATTAGAGTGGGCCCTAAATGCAATATGACTGGCATCCTTATAAGAGACACAGACACAGAAAGAGAAGGCCATCTGAAAACAGAGATAGAGATTGGAGTGATGTGTCCATTAGCCAAGGATTGCCAGCTACCACTGGGCTATAGGAGAGGGCCATGGAACAGATTACACCACAAAGCGGTCGGAGAAAGTGTGGCCCTTCCTACACTTTGGCTTGAGAGTTCTAGCCTCCAGAATCTGAGAGAATAAATTTCTGTTGCTTTAAGCCACACAATTGGTGGTACTTTGTTACAGCAACCCTTGGAGATTAATACACTGTGAAAAGTTAAGATTCGGAATTGAGGCCAGAGTCTCAGAGTTCCTTGTGGAGGAAGGGATTCCATTGGTGCTGACCCACCATTAGAAAACCAGATAATGATTCAGCACCTTTCCAGACAGAGCTTACCCAAGACTTCCTTGCCAAGTTTCATTTTTAAAAGCTCTGCAACTTTTCTTCGATGTATGTGTTTTTGCTTTGTAATCAGATTTCCACCAAACTGATATAGCTTTAAACCTTTGTTTTTACAATGCATGCTTTATTGCAAAACCAATTTCAACAAAGTATTGCAGATGCAATGTAATTTTTATGTCTAAGTTGTTTTTTCTTTTTTCTTTTTTGGTTGCTACGGTACCAAACACTTTGGGGAAAGTACTTTGATTGTATCTATAATATGGTGGTTTTCTGGATAAGAGATTGCATTATCCTCATGTAATATATTTGGGCAGACTGCATCCAACATGGCTCGGCTAGATAAATAAATTAAAACTCAAAGATTGAGGAAGAAATGTGATATTTATATTCCCAAGAATGGTTTATGCTTCTCTTCTGACAGCTGCTGTGTTGCGGGCACGCCTCATCTCCACCCATCTCAGTTGCTTCCACTTCTTGCAAAAGATAAAATTGCTGCAGTGGTTTTCAGAACTTGAAAACTCTGCCTTGGAGACTGCCCAGCCCCTGCCCTTCAGAGCTTCTGGCCCCGCCACCTGACCCCTCCTCCTGATCAATCATGAAACCAGCCCCAGGCTCCTTCTTGGCCCCCAGCTGTGTGCCCAGCCCAATGGCTAGCACGGGACCTGCTGCTCCGTGCCTGGGTGCGTGTGTGGCTCCTGGCTACGCTTTCAGAGTTGGAGTGTCCTGAGAAGAAGACGTGTTCCTTTTCTTTGTCTCCATCCCCAGGTTGGCAGCTTGGCTGGGCAGGTGTCAGGAGTAGTCTCAGAATCTGACGCCAGCCAGGAGTTGGTCCCCAGCAACCTGGCCTGGGCACACGTAGGCTTGTCCTGAGATAGCAGAGAGGAGACAGAGTCCTCCTTGTGCACCCCCCCATGCCTAGTGAGCAAGGGGCTACCCCCAGAGACAGGTCCCAGGGCCCAGGGTGGGAGCGTCAATTGAGGAGTCCACCAAGTCTCAATATAGAAGAACTAGGAAAAGCTATAGACAAGCTCTGTACTCTCTGAATCTTATCTCACCTTCACCCTCCACCCGAGAATGAGGCCCTGAAGGAAAGACAAAGAATAAGTTCCCATTCCTGGCCTGCTATTGCCTGTGTTGTCATTGGCTGTAGCAGGGTGGCCCAGGAGATGCGACATACACACTGACGTGGGTACTGGGCTCGAATCTGGATTAGTTAGTTCATTCGTTCACTCATTTGTTCATTCGTTCCTTCCCCCCTTCTCTTGTTCACTTGTGTATTTGTTCATTCATTCACTTATTCATTCATTGGTTCATTCATGCATTCATTTGTGCATGTGTCATTTGTTCATTCATTTATTAGTTCATCCACTCATTTGTTAATTCATTCATTCATTCACTTGTTCATTCATCTGTTGGTTCATTTATTGTTCATTTCTTCATTCGTTTGTTCATTTGTTCATTTGTTTGTTTGTACATTCGTTTGTCCATTTGCTTATTCATTCCTTCATGTGTTCATTATTAGAGCATCTTTGTGCTTCACGTGCTGTCCTAAGCACCTGTGCTGGTTTGAATCTGTTATGTACCTCAGAAATATCTGTTTTTTAAAGCCAGTCTCGTGGGGGTAGACCTGCTGTTGCCTGGAACCTTTTGATTAAGTTGTTTCCATGGAGGTCTGACCCTGCCCACTCAAGGTGGGTCTTAATCTGCTTGCCGGAGTCCTTTAAGGGAGAGACATTTTGGAGAGAGTTCAGAGAAGCTAAGAGAAAGGAAACATCTCAGGAGAAGCCAGAAGGACCCACAGGAGCTGAGAAAGCCATTTTGAAACCAACCCAGGAGAGGATAGCAGACACCGCCATGTGCCTTCCCACGTGACAGAGGGACCAGACATCATCGGCCTTTCTTCAGTGGAGCCATCCTCTTGCTGATGCCTTAATTTGGACATTTTTATGGTCTTAGAACTGTAAATCTGTAACCTAATAAATCCCCTTAGAAAAAAACCAACCCATTTCTGGTAATTGCATTCCGGCAGCTGTAGCAAATCCAAACAGCACTGATAGTGAATCCAAGCTCATAACACATGATATGGATTAACTCCGATTAGTTGCTTCATCTCTGAGCCTCGACTGCCTCTTTGGCAATTTGGAATGACAGGCCCTACCTCACCGCCTTGTCGGGAGGACTGAGTGACACAGGGGCACAGCACACAGTGAGCCCCTGATAAAGAGCTATTCTCGTGGTCACATCTGTAGTGTTTAAATATGCTCTGAGAACAGAAGTAGCCATCCACAGAGTGGGTCCTGGATCTTTCTGGGCAGAAATAGCACTGGCACACCCCATTCAGCCACCCTGCAGTCCCCCAGGAGCGGGTCCTTTGGGGCTGCCCAGGCACGGCCCATGCTGTCCCAGAGAAAGACAAGTTGGCTCCTTCCTTCTGGGTCAGGACAACTCGGACAAATCAGAATGGCAAAGCATTTCCCTTCTCTGTTAGAAAAGTCCCTCTCTGGATTCTTTCCGAGTGGACTCCCATAGCTAATTACGCCAGGATCTATTAAAACTAAGTAAATAAATCCCTTCAGCCAGGTGCAGAGATCATTAGAATTGTTAGCAGTTCTTGGTGAGGTAAATTTTATGCTTCCTAGTATATTTATCACTCATGGTACATTCGTGGGTAAGATGGTAGATTCTGGAATTGGACTGTGTGGGTTCAGATACTGGCTCTGTCACTTCCAAGCTGGGCTAATTGCTTAACCTCTCTGAGTCTCAATTTCCTTATCTGTAAAATGGACCTATTAAGAATACCTAACTCATCAGGATTAAATGAGTTAATAAATATAAAGCTCTCAGAACAGGGCCTGGCATGTAGTACACACTGGATATGAAAGCCATTGCTAGTGTTACAGGAGGAACTTCTGTTTAAATGAGAAATGTCCGCAGTAATTGCCTGCCCAGAAATCTCCTAGTCCAGGAAAATTTTCTTGGCTGCAGATCCTGCTTAGTATTTCCATCCTATTTTCCTCTCGTTGCTTGGTGCAACACGAATACTTTTGTTGCCTTTTAAAAATTACATCCTTTGGTTGGTTCAGCTCTTGAGAGGTATGAGCAAAGGATGATGCAAAGTGAGCAGTCTGTATCATCTCAGACAAGCTTTTGTCTAAGCAGGCAGACGCGGGTCCTTCTCTCCTTGACTGCGGCCCCCTTGGTGCACCTAGCTCAAGGAGAGTGGCAACAGATTTGTTGCCAGGAAAGAAAAGTCCAATTCTTCAGCCCAATTCTAACAATTCTGCTTCCTTCGGAATTGTGCCAGGGGCCTTGGGGAAACCCTTCCCCCTGTGGGCCTCAGTTTTTTCATCTGTAAGACGAAACTGCTCTTTGTCCAGCAACATGTTCCACAGAGCCTCGCCGGGCTGCACGTAGAGGCCCACTGGACGGCTTCGGTGCAGAGTCTGCTTCGGCCACTGCTGACATTCCAGGTATTTCTTTGGGCCTCAGATTTCTCAACTTCTCCTTTGTATAGAGTTGGGCCCTCAAACATTTTCTTGATTGGCCATCTGCACACAGAAGTAGAGATAGGAGTGATGCATCTACAAGTATTGGTGTAATGGATACATTGGCCAACAGCAGGGGAACTGATCAGTGTCTGCATTTCTTGCCTGCCAAGATCAATTCACCTTCTCCATGGAGGGCCTTTGCCAAAACTGGGGAAGAGGTTACTTTTCCAAGATGCTCAGGCTCAGGGCTCTCTCTCACCTTTTTGTGTTCCCCATCCCTTCCTCTCCCTCCTTCACCCTTTCTGCCTTCCCCCATCTCTACTGCCTCCCCCTTTCACTTCCACTCCCTCCCTCTCTCCCCCGCACTCCCTCTCCCTCCAGCCGCCCTGCACCCCCTCTAGCCCGAAGAGCCTGGTTACCTGGAAGTACCCAGAGACAGGGTCTCGTCTGGTTGCACTGAACACTGGCCTCACCTGGCCTTTCCCCATTAGCCTGCAGCTCCAGTCTCCCTGCTCTGTGCATGCCCCAGCTCCTTGATGGATCCAATCTGAAAAGGCTGGTGAGCTCCTGCCTCAAGTCAGCTGCTGGTGGCACCAAGATGACAGGTGTGATGTTTTCCTGGGGAGGCAAAACTGAGACAAGCACTGTCTCCTGTCGTAATGGAGCTAATGGCATCACACTCGGGGCAGATGCACTTACATCTGGTGTTAAACCACCGTTATTTAAGCTTTATGATGCGAGAGGCTGCCAGCTCGTCCACTTGCAGCATATAAATTATGTCGATTGCTCATGCACTTTCTTTAACCCTGATCTTCCTGAATTATGAAAGATGGACAAGACTTGTGATGGTTCTCAGGGCTCCCCTGAGCCTGTGGACCGAGAGAGCTCTAAGGACCCCCTGCTCTACAAGCGTGCAGACAGCTTAAGAGGCACCGAGAGCCTGGCCCAGCCGCTAAGGCGCAATGCTGGCTGAGCCTTGGAGCTCTTGGGGGGCCCATCGTTCTTGGCTCAGTAGGTTCACCCCCCGGTGACCTCCTCCACCACCTCCTCTTGGGGAGAGTCATATTGTGTGTCATAAAGAGAACAGATCCTACAGCTGCTATGCTTGTAAAATCTCCCCTGATGGAAATTGCTTTGGTCGCTGTATGTTTGCATCCTGGGTTTTTTCCCCTAGGTCACAGAAATAAAGAAAGGCAGGTATTTGTGTTTAGTGAAAAACTGGGAGAAGCTCTTGGCAGAAAGAATTCTTCTTTCAAAGCCAGCCTGGTGAGCGGGTATTCCAAAGCCACTTCCATAGTTACTGCCGAACCCGGAACACCTTTCAAATTTCTGCACTGAACTTGACCTAAGCCGGGAAAGAGGAGCCTGGATTGTCAGTGCAGCTGGATGACTGAACACAACAGGACCCGTAAAGGCCTGAGGGGCCCAAGAACAGAGGGTCTGGGATCAGTTACTATCGAACCCTTTCACTCAAGAAATCCAATTTGCTCTCCATTTCATTTTCTTCTCCTGCATTTGCCACTGCTTAAAGGCCTGAAAGGAAAAGGAAATGCACACTGATGTTGGAGGAAGGAGGGTGAAAAGAGAAAAGCCAGTGGGAAAAATGACACTTCAGAAAGAAATCTGGGGACTGCTGACATGAACCTTGAAATCCAGGTTGAGGGGGCGGTGACTGTGGGTGGCCCCTGACCCCTCACCCCAGACCACTTGCCTGCCGGGGCTGGATGCTTGTGCCAAGGCTCTTTCCGGACCCCTGTCTGTTTTCCAGTTTCTTCCTATGCAGAGAACACTCCAGGTTGTTTCTCTGGGTCACAACTCCAGGCTCCCATCTCCTGGCCCCATCCCCCTTGGATTCCTGCCCCGAAACCTGTCTCTTTCAGGAAACAGCCCACTGCAAACAGCCCACTACTCACGCCTTTCAGAAGCCGCATGTCCCGGGCTGCTGGCAGTAGTTTCACTTTCCCCTGCTGGCTCCTGAGTCCCAGCAGCGATGCCCCCGCTCTCTCGGATCACTCTGAAGGCCTCTGTGTGGAGCCTGACCCCGTGGGGCTCTCCCTGCCAGTACTGGGATGCTCCAAAGCAGGACATCACGCCCCACATTCCGAAGAGGTTGGTAGGGGACCCTGTGAGTGTTCACACCCCGTCCAGTGGGCTGGACGCGGGGCAGCACGCTGTGGAGCAAAGCCTCGGCTGCCTGCCGCCCGGGACGCCCACCGCCAGGGACGCCCGCTGCATGGGACGCCTGCTGCCCGCCGCCCGGGACACCTGCCACCCAGGATGCCTGCCCCACAGGTCACAGCCGAGGCTGCAAGTCAGTGCATCCCAGGGGCAGGGGGTGTTTTCAGGGACGCTCCCCCTTCCCTTTCCAGTGTGTGTGTGTCTGCCCAAGGCCACCACTAAAATGTAAATGTCATCCAGGAGGGAAAGCCTGGGAAGCCATTGTCAGAATTACCTCCCCAGTATAAATTAGTGAATGGGCCATTAAACACCTGGGTGTGGATTAGTTCATTTACCTGAAACCTTGGTGGCAGCTGTGGCTTAAAGAGAGAACCTAGTGTGGGGACCTGAATTTAAATTCCTGTCTCATCAGCTTTAGTGGGTGTCAAACTTAAGAAGCACCCAGAGAGTTTGCTCAAAAGACAGGAAATTCAGCCTCCACCCCCCACCCTGCCCAGGGACCCTGAGTTGGTCGGTCATTTACTAACAGGTGCTGCCAGAGGTTGGGGACCACACTGGAGGGAAAGCATCTGACCCTGGCGAGTTGCCCTCCGGCCTTGTCCTCCTGCCTCTGAGCGGCGGTGTTAATATGGCCGCAGCAGGCGTGGGTGGCTCTGAGGGGACAGCATGTCTCTGCTGCCCGGCTGACCCCCGCCAGGAACTAGACGGCACATGGCGGGGCCAGGGAGGCATGTCTGCCCACGCCTGGCACTTACCAGGTGCTTCCGAGGAAATGCATTAAAGAGTGAGGGGTCGGGAGCTCGGGGGGCACGGAGGACTGCTGAGGACTGGCCTGGTGGAACCAGGAGTGACACCGTCTGTCCACACGTGCCGGGGGCTGCAGAACTGGGCGCGTCTCCCCTTCAGTGGCTGGTGGGTGCCGAGCCAGGTCCCCTCCCAGTTCACTGAGGAAGGTCGCCGGGGCTGCAGGAAATAGGGAAAAGGCTGGAAGCCACGAGTCTATGTACAGAGTCAACAGAACCTGTTCAGAAGGGCAGCCCCAGGGAGGGAAGCGGCATATGGCTTCAGCAGGGGCAAATCAGTGGAATATTATCTTCCCGCTACTTGATGATCACTGTTTACTGATGGTGCTTAATTTAAAGTGTCTTATCTGCATCTCGACTGTGAGCAAACACTAACGAGACTACTTTCATGCTAATATATGAAACAGCATGTACTCACACATGCAAAAAAAAAAAAGACGGAGAAACAATTTCTTTGTTGAAGTTATTTGAAATGAAAATCTTACCATCTGTTCCAAAAAAAAGAAGAAAAAATAAATTCTGTTGAAAAATTAGGAAATTTCCACCAGATTTTTTTTTTTAGCTCCTACTACATGGTATTTTTTTTAATGTTTTTTATTGTGAAATACAACATATATACAAAAAAAGCAATAAACTTCAAAGTACATTTTAAGAAGTAGTTATAGAACAGATTTTAAAGTTTGGTGTGGGTTACAGTTTCACAATCTCAAGTTTTTCCTTCTAGCTGCTCCAAGACACTGAAGACAAAAGAAATATCAATATAAAGATTCAGCAGCCATGCTCATTTGTTAAATCCTATCTGCTCTATTATAACTCCTTCTTTTCCTTTGATCTTTCTCCCAATCTTTAGGCTTATTTTGGCTATGCCTGATCTAACTTTTTCATGTTGGAAGGGGCTGTGGATAATATGGGATGGGGCATGGAACTATCTGATGTTCTGGAGAGGCTGGGCCCTCTAGGTTTCAGGACTTATCTGGTCCAGGGACCCATCTGGAGGTTGTATGTTTCTGGAAAGTTAACTCAGTGCACGAAGCTTTTGCAGAATCTCAGATAGAGCCCTGGGTGTTCTTTATGTTAACGGGAATGATGTTAGTTGGGATTTAGCAAACTGTAACATGGTATTTTAAAAGTAAGAACCCCAGGTATGTTGTTTTTCATTATGCGTTTCCATGGGCTTTATTGAACTTGAACTGCAGGAACGTGGCCCTGGATTTCTCCAAGCTTCTCCTTTTTGTGCCAGCCAAAGTGCTTTCCTCTAGCAGAGAGCTTGGAAATCTCCAGGGGATGTGTTATGTGCTGGTTTGATCTGCCAGAATGAAGCAGCACAGCCCAGTGGGTGAGAGAGTGCAGGCCTTGGGCATCGGGGTCTGGCCTGGGAAGTTAGCTGGCCCCCCTGGGCCTTGGGCAGGTCCTTCCTCTCACTGAACCTCAGCTTCCTTAACTGGAACTTGGGCTAATGATGAGTGTGACTCACAGGGGCATGTCCCGTGCCCAGCACACCAGCCCTCTCGTAGGTTGGCATTGCTGCCAGTCCCACTGCAGTGGCATGGGGGGAATTGCCTGACATGGGCAGGGGGCCCAGGATGAACAGAGCCTCAATTGCGTCCTGAAAAGAGGAAAGGAAATAGTAACAGGAATCCTCTTTCTCTCCAACCTACATGAGCGCCTTGGTCTTAGTGAGGCTGACACTTTAGACCCGCCCTCTCGCCCTCGTGCCTCCTGACCCCCCCTCGTGCCTCCTGACCCCCCCGGCTGTTCCATGACTGAATCACTGGTGCTCAGAGCACCCAGACACTGCGGTCCAGGAGGGGATGGAATGTACTGAGCGGCGCAGGCCTGAGGGCCGGAACCTGGATCATGGCGTGTGAGCGGAGGGCTCAGTGGTGTGCCGACGTGTATTGGGGAAGCCCAGAGCTGTGGTCCTGGGTGGGACCTGTGCTGGAAGAGGGACTATCATGGAGGACTTTGGGATAGTCCGCCTGAAGGAGGCTTCCCGGGAGAAGATGGCCCCCGGGCCCCCTGCTGAGGGCGCACGGGGAGGGCTGGGCCCGGCATGCGTCAGGTCCGGGCTCTCTGGGCTGTGGTTGGGACAGGGGTCATGTGACAGCCTGGAGCCCAGGAGTGGGAATGGCAGTGTGCTCGGGGGCAGAGAGGGGCTCAGGGTCCTGAGCAAGCAGCTGCAGAACTCGCCTGTGGACAAGGGTCGGGGGTCCTGGTAGGACTCCCGTAGCTGTGGGGGACCTGAATAGGGGTGGGACAGAAGAGTCTCCTGGGAGAAAAGAAGGTCGTGAGTGTTGTCATTTCCATAGCAGAAATCGCTAGCCCTGGAGTTTGCAAACCACACGTAAACTAGTCGTATTTGTTAAGAGGAACTGCCTGGGGACGTGCGGTCTGCCGAGAACGGTCCCCAGCCTGCCATCTGTTCCCAAGCGTAAATTGTCTGTGTTTTATACCCTTTCTCAGAAGTTGTGTGAAGAGGTTTGTCTTCTTTCTCCTTCTTCAAAACTCAAACATAAATTCCAAACTCGGTTAAGTGGTCTCCGAGAGCCTCCCTTGTTCCGGCATTGCCGTGGCCGGGGCAGGCAGGTCCGGGCCCCCAAAGGCCCCGTGCTCTGGGGACGGCCCTGGCAGAAGCCTGTCCCCCTGTCCCCTGGGCCATGCGTGCTGCCCGTGCGTGGAGGGGCCGCTGTGCCCTGCGCTCCTTTCCCGGAGACCCCCAGGGGACCGACTGGCCCCTCAGGCCCTCCTGGGGGTGCCTGGCAGGTGCCCCAGGGTCGCGAGCGGGAGTCGGGGCTGCAGACCCAGACAGTGGGGGGCTCCGTGTGCCGGGCAGGGGCAGCGACATGGCAGGGCGCTGTCATCGACGCCTACAGGAAGACCCTCACCTGCAGGGCCTCGCCACAGCCAGCTGCCCTTCCCCCTCCGCTGATTTTTCAAGGCAGCAGG
>PVIY010062493.1:0-10849 GCA_004026745.1 Myrmecophaga tridactyla | reverse complement strand
AACAAAGGTACCATATTAATGCAAAGTGATAATAATAGGGGCGTATATAGAAACACTGCATTTTTATATGATTTTTCTATTTATCTACAATAGTCTCTAATTAAAAAACATTTTTTAAATGGTTTCAAACCTTCTAAACTTCTGATTTAAGTTAAAAAAAAACATGACCTTTTTTCTGCATTGAGTGCAAAGAAGAAAAAAATGTGAAAGAAAAGAGGAACTTTTAAGCATAGATGTTTTTGTCTCAAATAATGCGGGGTTTGAGTTCCAGCCTTCATTTTTAGCTTTGCATAACATGGGAAAATTTGGTCACTTTTGAGCTTCAATTTTCCTAACAGTAAAACTGGGATAATAATAATTCAATTGAGGGATGCTAATCAATTTAGATAGCATATTTCAAGCAAATATTGGCCTATCAGGAACACAGTTACCATTAACCCTTTAACTTAGCTTTCTTAGTTGTAAAATGAGATTTCTTCCACAGTAACCTTTATCACAAAACCCCATGGCACACACCTGCTTAACAAATACTGTGCAAATACTGTTTACTGGTAGCATTGTGTAAACGCATGAAGAACACAAATCGGCTGCTTCCAGATGCCATAAGAACAACTCTTAAAAATAGAAAGAAGACTCAGGAAGCTTTCTAAATTAAGATAGTTTTATTTCCCAAGGATATTATAATTATCAGAGAGGGCACAAACGTTGAGAAGGAAAAGAAGCCATACCTTGGATTTTATTTTGTTTGGAATACATCTGAACATAACATATTTTAAGTAATCTTGCTGGTTCTGAGAAGATTTTAATATTGATGTAGTGTTTAGTTACATCATTAAAGTATTTTCTAATAGAAACAAAACACTGTAATTCAATCTTTAACTGAAAGAATCTTAAGAGAAAAACTATCTCAAGAACAGCCACTTTTGATGCTAATTCCTTCAGAATTATGTATCTAAGTCTCATCCCTGCAAGACAGCTTGTCAAAGAGAAATATAAAGTGTCTGATTCATGTTCTGGCCAGTGCATAATAAGATATACACCAGCAGCCAAGAAATAAACAAGATAATAAATTAAGCCCTGCTTTTATCGTGAACCATGGGAAAGATGTTATTTTCTTATCAGTAATTCGTTTCTATTAAAAAATACACAGGTTTAACATTTGGGATACACAAAGAACTGTGTTATGTACTGACAACACAGACATATACTGAGCAAGATTCTTGACCACTAAAAGAACAGAGGCTAATTGGGGAGAGGGAGTGAATGAATGCACGTTAAAAGAAAGGTGCGACTGAAATATGCCAAATCCATGCATGGCAGAGCAAGAGATAATCCAAGAAGTTCAAATTGGCATTTAAACTGGGTTCTAAAGAACAGGTAGAATGTGAGCAGGGATAAAGGGAAGAGGGTACAATAAAGAAAGTCTTCCAGTGGGGAATCCTAAAACAATATAATCGATCACAGAGAGGCACTAAAATCTGCAAAAAAAACAAAAACAAAAACAAAAAAGTCAGTGCTAAGAAGGGTCTCAGGAGAGAAAGCATTAATGTAAATTTAAAAGAAGCTCAACACTTGAAAGATGGATTAAAGAAACACCTTCTGAAATGATTGGAAGGATTAGAAAAAGGACTTGGTAGATGAGATCCAGACTGCATTCAAGTCTCGACTCTTTAGACCCTGCAGATTCTGACAACTTAGGCAAGGCACATCCTGGAATTAGATTTTCTGGGATCCCCAATCCTAACACCAAAAACAAATCTAATGATAGAATATTTTTCTTTTTCTTTCCCATTTAATTTTGCTTTTTAAAATTCACAGAGTAAAACTTCTTATTGTACAGTTACACTCAGTTCTATGACCTTTAACGCTCACTCATAACTCCCACCACATCAGGAGGCCAAGCTGTTCCATTACCCTAAACCTGCTTCGTGCTACCCTTTCACAGCCATACCATCTATCCCTACTCCTAACCAATAGCAATCACTGATTTGTTCTCCATCATTATAGCGTTGCCATTTAGAGATTGTCTTTATAAATCGAATCCTATATTACACAGCCTTTCAAAATTGGCTACTTTCACTCAACCTTTGAGATTTATCCAAGCTGTTAGGTAGATCAATAGTGCTTTCCTTTTTATTGCTGAATAGCATATCATTGCATGGAAGTACTGCAGTTTCTCTATCAGTTCACTTGTTGGAGCACTTTGGGACTGATTCCACTTTGAGGCCATTAGAAGTAGAGCTGCTATAAATATGCATAGATTGGTGTTACATGAACATAAGTGTTATGAATTGAGTTGTGTCCCACGAAAGTCATATTTAAGTCCTAACCCCGAGTCTCATGATTATGAACTTATCAGTAAACAGGATCTTTGAAGATTTTATGAGCTAAAATGAGACCAAACTGGTTGTGCATCCCACAAATGGATATGTTAAGTTTTTATTTTGTTCACTTCAAAATGTTTTCTGCTATCCTTTGAAGTTTCCCATTGGCGCAAGGAATTACTTAGGATTATGTGCTTATTTTCCAAACATTTGGAGATTTTTCACTTTATCTTTCTGTTATTGATTTCTAGTCTAATCCTATTAGGCACAGAGAGCATATTTTATATGACTTCAATTCCTTTAAATTTGTAAAGGTTTGTTTTGTGAACCAGAGTATGTTCTTGGAGACTGGTCCAAGCGCATGTGAAAAGAATATGTATTTTGCTGTTGCTGGGTGGAGCAGTCTGTAAATGTTAGGTGGTGGCAGTCAGTTCTCATGACACCTGCTGATCTGCTGTTTACTGGCTCCATTAATTACTAACAGGGGAGTGTTGTACAATGCAAATATAATTGCGAATTTGTCCTTTTTTTTCAATTCTTTCAGTCTTTGCTTCATGAATTTTGAAAATCTATTGTTAGGTGTTGAAACCTATAAGGTTATTTTCTCTTCTTGGTGATCTGACCCTTTTATTATTATGTAGTGTCTCTCTTAATCCACGATAATTTTCTTTAACCTGAAGTCTACATTGTCTGATATTAACATAGTCACATGAATTTTTTTTCAGTTTTTATTAGTTTTGGGGGGGCTTATCTGGGTCTCCAGCATGCAGGCGAGAACTCTGCCACTGAGCCACTGTGGCCCGCCCTCCTAAAGTGAGTTTCTTGCACACAGCATATAATTGGATCTTTTAAAAACTCCATTTTGGTAATTGCTTTCTTTTAATTGGTACATTTAGACTACTTTTATTTAATGTAGTTATTTATCAAAAATGTAATCATTGATGTGTTGTAATTATTGATGACTTAATGCAATTATTGATTATTGATAGATTTAGATCTGTCATTCTATCATTTGTTTGTTGTTGAAGTTGTTATGATGCTGTTTGTACCTTCTGTTTTCCTTCTCTCCGTTTCTCTTTTCTGCCTTCTGTTTACACTTTGGAACACTGTTTTAGTAGTCCATTTTAATTTTACTTTGCATTTTTAGTTACAGATTTCTATATACTTTTTAAAGTGTTCACTGTAAGTTTAACATTGTACATATTAAACTTTTCAGATTCTACTTAGAACCAATACCTTACCACCCTAAGCAGAATGTGAAAAACTTAAAACCATAGATTTCTTTATGCTCCCTCATGTCTTTAATAGTTGTCTGATGTATTATAATTACACACATGACTTGAACTATCAAACATATTTAAACTACTCAAGAGAAGAAAAATACTCTATTTACCCACATATCAATCATTTTTCAAAATTCTTTGTTAATTCCAGATGTCCCGAGTTTCCATTTGATATAATTCAGAATTAAGTCCTGCAGTAATTTTCTTAAATCAGCTCCATTCACTGTGAATATTCTTAGTTTCCCTTCTTCTAAAAATGTTATCATTTCACCTTAATTTGGGGGAGCTTTTTTTTTTTTTTTGCTAAACATACAAGTATACATTGATAATTTTTTCTTTCAGTATTTTAAAAATGATGTGCCACTTTCTTCTGGCTTTTATGGTTTGTCGTGACAAATCTGCTGTCATAGAATCACCATTCCCCTATAAGTATCAGATTCTTCCTGCAAGTGTTTGCCCTTCGTTGTTGCAACAATTTTATAAAAGATGTTTTAGTTTTTGTCAGATAATTCCAAAATCTATGACACCTCAGCATGACATCTATTGAATGTCATTTCCCATGCAAGTTGAGTTTTCCTATTTCTTTATATGTGGGGTAATTTCAAACAATATCTGGAACATTTTGAATATTATATTATGAGACGCTTGGTCTTGTTTAAATTTTATGATGAAAATGAAACTTCTGTTTCGGCATAAACTCAACCAGATTGGGTGCAAGCTAAAGTTCCAAACTTCCAAAGCTTCTGTGGGCTTTGATTCCATTTTCCTATCACTTTTCAAGCAGTTAGAATGCTCTTCCAGTCTGCCTACTGTGTTCAATCCATAGCCAGTCTGGGCTGTGAGTGGTGGTCTAGCCTAAAGGTCAGCTCTCACATTTAGGGTCATAGACATCATGAGGTTCAGGACAAGAGTTGAAAAATCTTTGTGGGTTCATCTTCCTAAATCCCTCCTTTCTAAGCTCACCCTCACACCTTCTGTTTCCTTGGTCTTACTTCTAGAAACATTGGGTTTTATTTACCCCACTCTGCAAGGCACTTCCAATGGCTGTGTCTGCTGCACATACAAGCAGTGTCCAGCCTCTCCCCAGGAAAGCACTGGTTTTCACCCACCTTCTTGGGACCAAAGCTACTCAGACCATACAAGAAGGATTCCCTCACTTAGATTTTTATATCCCTGTGGCCTCACATGGTTGCTATGATTGCTGTCACCACTTCCAGTGCCACAAGCATTGCTTGGGAATTGGGGCACTAGGAAAATAGAAAATTTGTTTTTAAAGGGATGATTTCCCCACCTCTCTCTGAGCAGGAGGAACCTTTCCTTCCTGAGATAGGGGAATTATCTGAGCTCTCTCTCCAGGTCCTGAAGGCCATTTCCAGGGTCTGGGTGGTGTTGAGTCCAGCATAGACACCAAAAAGAACAAAAACAAAAATGATAAATCCACTGCTGGTTTTGTCATACTTCAAATTCTTGTCATCTTCCCAATCTACCTGTTACTATTGATTTCACATTACATCATCCAACAGCTGTTCTAGTCTCCCAGGCTTCCCAGCAGCATCCAGTGGGAGGGAGGAGGACAGTGTGTTTGTTTCAGTCCACCTGCAACTGGAACCCAGATGGTTTCTTCTCTGCAAAAACTATCAGGAACTAGCATCTTGCCATTTAAGGAAAACTGCCTATGAAATTTTATTCTTCATACAATGTAAATCAAGCATCTTAGAACTCTCATCGTGATGATTTTCCAACCATTTAAGGGCCAGGATTGGGAAAGCAATGAGAAATGAAAAACAACTTTTCTGGGTCACTGGATTATGTTGATATTATAGACTCAACTCATTGCTATTTCAGAGAAAGCATTTTATTTATGAAGTTCTTGCTTTGCTATAATTGATACTATTCTATGCACCATAACAGTACTGACATCCTGTAGATTTGCTGTCTAATAAAATGGACTTTATTAATCTTATTATAGCACTAAGAAACAAAAATGGACCTGTAAAATGTCAATTTTCTGAGAAACTGTGGCTTGAAATAAAAAAGAAATATTGTACAAAGTATTTCCGCTAAGACTAAAAGAGGGAATTCTGATTAAAACACCACCATTAAAATTTGACAGACTTCCCTACCCCTTAATATCTAGAGTAAAACAACCACACCAAATCACTAAGACTTCATAGTTACTAAGATATTTATGCCTAGAAGCCATAATCAGTAAAATTATAGATAGAAAATTGGCTCAGTAAAAATAAGACAAAGTGGGGATATTTTTGGAGTTACTCAGGTAAAAACAATAAAAAGGATGGGAAAGAAGAAAAGATTTAAAAATCTGTATAAATAGGTTGATTTTATTTGCCACAGTATCTCTAGCACCTAGAATCTATGGCAATGCTGGGCACAAAGCGGATGCACACAAACATTTGGAAAAATTCAACACATGGGGGACAAAAACCAAAAAGAGACAGAGAAGTATAAAGTGAGAAAACTAAAGGGTGAGAAAACCTCAGCCTAATCACCAACTGTTTACAAAGTCAAGAAACAGACATCTCAGGGAATAAATCCCAGAGTTAACATTTTAAAATATTAAAGTGTACAGTGTCAGGCAAAAGAGTACAATACAATGAAACAAGAAATGATGATTCATCTGAAGGAAGAGGATAAAAAACCACCAATGAAGAAGATCAAAATGTGGATGTACAAGCAAAGTCTTTAGAAAAACAATTTTTTTTAAAATCTTCTGGGAGATAAAGGAAAATACAGAGAAGGAACTAAGGACATCAGGGGAAAATGAATGAGCAAAATGAGAGTCTAAACAAAGGGATAATTTTTTTTTAAAAGAAACCAAGCAGAATTACCGGGGTTGAAGACCAACAATAACTGAAATGAAAAAAATGCCCAGGAAGGCTTCAGAAGGCACATTGGAGCTCTATCAGTTAACTTGAAGGCAAGATACTTGAAATGAGTCAGGGTGAGGAGCAGGTAAAAAAAATATTAAAATTGAAAATAGCCTAAGAAATCTTTAGGACACCATCAGGCATACCAATATGTGCATCATGGATATTTCAGAAGGAAAAGAAAGAGAGAAAGGGCAGAAGGAATATTCAAGGAAATAATGTCAGAGAACTTCCCAAACTTAGCAAAGACATGAATATGCACATCAAAGAAGACCAGAGGACATCAAACAGGATAAACATAAAGAAAAATACAGCCATCATAGACTGATCACACTAGCAAATGCGAAGGACAAGAAGAGAATTCTAAAAGGTGCGAGAGAAAAGCAGCACTTTGTATATGAGAGTCACAATTACACTGAGTGTCAATTTCTCATCAGAAACCATGGAGACAAGAAGAGATCGGGTTGGAAGACTCAAAGTGCTGAAAGAGAACAACTGCCCGCCAAGAATATTGTATCTGGCAAGACTTTCTTTCAAAAATGAGGGAGAGATTAAGACATCCTCAGGAAAACAAATGACGAGACAGTTTATCACCATCGGACCTGCCCTGCAAGCAACGCTAAAGGGAGTTCTTCAGACTGAAAGTAAAAGACACTAGACCATGGTTCAAAGCAGCATAAAGAAAGAGACTTGAGATAATTTCAGTAATTATTATAATACTGTATTGTTTGGTATGTAGTTCCACTTCTTATTTCCTACAGGGATAAAATGCAAATGCGCACAAACTAATGATAAGTGTATGGTTTTGGACATACAATGTACAAAGACAGAAGTGGTAATAAGTACAAAAAGGTGGGGGTCAGAGGGGTATAGGAAAAATATATGTATGTGTATGCTATTGAAGTTAAGTTGATCTCAAACCAAATATGATTGTTATATATTTAGGATATTAAAACCCCATGGTAATCACAAGGAAAATAGATAAATATATATTCAGATAGAAATGAGAAGACACTCAATGTGGTACAGCCCAAAATAAATATAAAATTAGGCATTAATGGAAGGGAGGGACAAAAAGGTAAAATACATTCAAAGGCTAAATAGAAAACTGGCAGGAAAAAATCAAATTATCAGTAGTAACTTTAAACATAAATGGATTAAACATTCCAGTTAGAAGGCAGAAATATGCAGAATGGATAAAAAAAAAGCATAGCCCAACTATGTACTGTCTGCAAGAGACTCACCTTAAATTAAAAGATACAGGTAGGTTGAAAGTAAAAGTATGGGGAAAATATACCACGTAAGTAAGAACCAAAAGACAGCTGGGGCAGCTCTACTAATATCCGATAAAAGAGACCTTAAGTCAAAGAACAGTTTTGAGGGAAACAGATGACCATTATACGCTGAAAACTTTAACAGGAAGATGTAATAATTATAAATATATATGTGTCTAACAGCAGAGTCCCAAAACACATGAAGCTAATACAGACAGATTTGAAGGAAGAAATTGACAGTTCTTCCCCACTCTCTATAATGGATGGAAGATCTAGTCAGAAGATCAATAAGGAAATATAAGGTTTGAATGGTACTCTAAACCAACGGTACCTAACAGACATATATAGAACACTTTCACCCTACAATATTGAGTCACAATTACAGGACATGGCTTTCCTGGGGTACACAACACTTTCAAAACAGCACTCCAAGAAGACAATTACAATTCTACTCAAATTTTTCCCAAAAATTGGATAGTAGGGAATACTCCTGTGCTGCTCTGAAGCTGATAGGTATCCCAGAAAAGCCATGTCCTTTTAATACAGTCTTGTGGGGCAGACCTATTATTGGGTGGGGCCTTTTAATTAAATTGTTTTCTTGGAGATGTGATCCACCCAATTCAAGGTGTGTCATAATCCTTTTACTGGAGCCCTGTATGAAGAGAATAAAAGGTAGAAAACATAGAGAGGACTCAGAGCTGACAGAAGGCAGGGAGATTAAACCAAGCGACACAGACGTCTGGAGATACAGAAAGAGCTCAGAGAACCATTTGAACCCAGAAGCCAGAAGAGAAGAACAGTAGATGTCATCAGATGCCTTCCCATGTGACAGAGAAACCTGGATGCTACCAGTCTTTCTTGATGCTTTAATTTGGACATTTTCATGGTCTTAGAATTGTAACTTAATAAAAGCCAATCCATTTCTCATATAATACACTCTGGCAGCTTTAGCAAACTGAGATAACTCCCTAGTTCACTCTACAAGATTAATATCACCCTCATACCAAAGCCAGAAAAGACAATTATAGACCAATAACTCTTATAGATTCAAAAACCCTCAACAAAATACAAGCAAACCAAATTCAATAACATATTTAAGAATTATACACCACGATCAAGTGGAGTTGATTCTTGGTATGCAAGGATGGTTCAACATAAGAAATCAGTTAATGTGATACACCACATTAATAGATTGAAGAGAAAAAAAAACATCAATCTCAATTGATGCAGAAAAGGCATTTGACAAAATCCAGCACACTTCCTTTTTAATTAAAATTTTTATTTTGAGATAATTATAGTTTCACATTCAGGTGTAAGAAATAGATCCCATGTACCCTTCACCCAATTTCCCCCAATGGTAATGTCTTCTGTAACTACAGTAAAATAGCACAGTCAGGGAGGTAACATCCAAAACACAGAACATTTCCGTCAATACAAGGATCCCCCCCAGTGTCCTTTTTCAGTCACACCTATTTCCCTCTGGCCCTCATCGCTTTCCTAAGCCCAGGCTATTTGTTTTCCATTTCTATAATTTTGTCATTTCACAAATGTTATATAACTGGAATCATTCAGTATGTAACCTGTTTTTTTTTCCAAATGTTCTCCATTATGAAAATATAACATATATACAAAGAAAAGAAAGAAAAAGCAATAATTTTCAAAGTGCACTTCAATGAGTAGTTACAAAACAGATTTCAGAGTTTGTTATGGGTTACCATTCCACTATTTCAGATTTTTCCTTTTAGCTGCTTTGAAACACTGGCGCCTAGAAGAAATATCAATATAGTGATTCAGCAGTCATACTGGTTTGTTAAATCTTATCTTCTCTGTTATAATTCCTTCTTCTTTGCTCTTTCTCCCAATCTATAGGGATCTTTAGGCAATGCCCATTCTGACTTTTTCATGTTGAGAAGGGTTGTCAGCACTAAAGGATTGGGGGGCGGGGGGGGACAAGTAATTGGTTGATAATCTTGGAGAGGCTGGACCCTCTGGGTTTCAGGATTTAGCTGGTTTAGGAACCCTCTAAAATTATAGACTTCAGGAAAGCAAATCTCATTCATAAAACTTTAATAGAGACTCAGTTTGAGCCCTGGGTGTTCTTAAGAATTAATAGGGATGTTGCTTGGGATTTAGCAGACTATGGCAATTAGTACTATCCAACTGAAGATTGCATAAGAGTAGCCTCCAGACTCTATTTGATCTCTCTTAGCCACTGATGACTTATTTTATTACACTTCTTTCCTCCTCTTGGTCAGGAAGGCATTGTTGATCCCACAGTGCCAGGGCCAGATTCATCCTCAGAAGTCAAGTCCCACATTGTCAGGGAGACTTTCACCACTGAACGTCATGTCCCACATAGAGGGTAAGGTAATGATTTTCCTTGCAGAGAAAGAGAGACCACATCTGAGCGACAAAAGAGGTTTCCTAGAAACAACTCTTAAGCCATGTTATAGAGACACTTAGTGTGATGGTTAGGTTTTGGTGTCAAATTGGCCAAATGATTATGCTCAGTTGTCTGGTCAGGTGAACACTGGCCTGACCATTGCTGTAAAGATATTTTGTGGCTGTTTGATAAACTGAAACACTGGTGTATTAAATCATCAGTCAGTTGATTGCATCTATGGCTGATTACATTTGCGATCAACTAAAGCATTTCTTCCACAATGAAATAATCCAATCAGTTGAAGGCTTTTAAGAGAGAAGAGAGACTCTTTCACTGCTTCTTCAGCCAGTGAGCCTCTCCTGTGAAGTTTGTCCAGACACTTCATCAGAGCTGCCAGCTTCAAAGCCTGCCCTGTGGACTTTGGACTCTTCTGTTCCAATGGTTGCGAGACATCTTTATAAATTTCATATTTACAGAGCTCTGTTGCTGGTTCTGTTTCACTAGAGAACCCTGACTAACGCACTTAGCTTCTCCACAACAGAAATAAGTGTCATAAAAGCAAGTTTCAAAATCAAGGCTTTGGCCTATTTTCTTAGGAGGCCCTAATGGTTGAGAAGGTATCTGTGTAAATTGGAAAGCCTAATAGTTCCATTTTTTTTTCCTTCAGACCCTCAAGAGACTCTAACAATATTTTTAA
>PVIY010062492.1:0-10853 GCA_004026745.1 Myrmecophaga tridactyla | reverse complement strand
CAGAGTTCTTGGAATAGGAGAGACATGAGCATATGTTTCAGCCAAAAGAAAAAAAAAAATCAGCACAGTGAATATTATTCAGGAGATCAATAGATACCCTAAAAACTGTGACAGTGTTATAGAAATACAAATTTCCTCTCCACTACATTATTAAAAAATTAAATGTAGTGGCTTAAGGAGTAGTACCTTAGTAGACACTCAAACTTGTGTTTATTGAATGAACAATGATGACTGTGAACTTGGAAAGCCTTGTTAAGCTGCCATTCCAACTCACCTTACTATCTGTTCTAGTTTGCTAGCTGCCAGAATGCAATATACCAGAAATAGAATGGCTTTTAAAAAGGGGAATTTAATCAGATGCTCATTTACAGTTCCAAGGCCAAGAAAATGTCCTAATTAAAACACGTCTATAAAATTGTCCAATCTAAGGCATCCAGGGAAAGATACCTTGGTTCAAGAAGGCTGATGAAAGTTCAGGGTTTCTCTCTCAAATGAGAAGGCACACGGCGAACACAGAGTTTCCCTCTCATCTGGAAAGGCACATGGTGAACATGGTCAGGGTTCCTCTCTCATCTGGAAGGGTACATGGTGAACACAGCGTCATCTGCTAGCATTTTCCTTCTTCATCTCCAAAGGTCACACTGGCTGGTGGACTCTGCTTCTCATGACTCTGTCGTTCTGCTCTGCTCTCTCTGAATCTCATTCTCCAAAATGTTTCCTCTTATTGGACTCAGAAACTAATCAAGACCCACCCAAATGGGGCGGCTGCCGTGACTCAGCAGGCAGAGCTCCGACCTGCTGTGCTGGAGGTCTGGAGTTCGATCCCTGGTGCCTCCTGCCCATATGCAAATTAAAAAAAAAAAAAGACCCACCCAAATGGGTGGAGACACACCCCTACCTAATGCACCTTAACAACCACTCTTGATTAAATCACATCTCCAGGGAGATGATCTAATTACAGTTTCAAGCACACAGTACTGAATAGGGGTTAGAAGAAGCGGCTGCCTTTACAAAATGGAATTAGGATTAAAACATGGCTTTTCTAGGGTACATACATCGTTTCAAACCAGCACACTATCCTTTGTATTATTGTTCTGTAGTAGCTCAGCCTATAATGTGGGCTTCAGCAAATGTGAAAGCAAATCTTTATTTATTATGTGAATTTAATGGAAGCATCAAATCAAAATGTGAAAATAAATGTTTTATTTTGTTTTCTTTACTATCCTTTAACAAAATCTATTTTATTTTAGATTTACAGAAAGATTTCTGAAGATAACACCTCCTGCAAACCAATATGGTTACCTTCTACCTTCAACCAAAGATCATGTACTTCAAGGGCCATTTAATAAATATGGCAGAACCATGTATGTGTCTTAATGCTCAAAGTAAAATTTCCTTTTCTTGAGAAATAATTATGCTGAAAAGATTCCTTGAGACCACTGATGGGAGAGTGTCAGGGTTTCTGGAAAGAGACTAAAGAGAAGACTAACTGATGGGTGGATTTCAGATAAGATTTATAAAATAATAGACAAAGAGAATTCTACGATTTCTGATATAAATACTCCCTTCAAACAGGTGCTATAAATAGTAAGTAGTAATATATCCAAGGCTTTCCTCTCACCTCACTGTAACCTCCAATTTCTGGATAAGTAAGAACTTTGTCCTTCTGAGTCTCTTTTTTTTTTTGCATGGTCAGGCACCAGGAATCAAACCCGGGTCTCTGGCATGGGACGAGAACTCTGCTGCTGAGCCACCATGACCCGCCCCCTTCTTAGTCTCTTAATTATACCTGAAGTATATATCTCGTCTCTTCCTATTTTGCTTATTAATGTTCTTATTAGTTAGGCCACACTCCACTGTCCATTTTTAAAAATCATTTTAAACAAGGCATCTAAACTTACCAAAACGTCAATTCAAAAAATATCAATTACTAGACTAAGAATACTGAAACTTAATAATAGTTTTTTACAACTGTTGCAATTGTAGCTCCTAACTTTTTCCCTCAGAGAGCAATTGGATTAATCAGAAAGAAGCAGCTTAGAAAAATAACATCTTCACCGACATAAAACCTGCTCTAATTGTCAAAAAAGCTTTTTATATATTTAGATAGAATACCTAAAAGTTTCATTTCTTCCATATTTGGTTTTGTGTGATAGAATCTAAAGTGTCAGATTTCACTTGCCTGGTTTTACAACCACTCTAAACATAACAGTTGTTCCAATTTACATTCTATCTTTTAAGAAACAGTAAGAAACAAGCTATTAGGCCAGTGCTTTCCTGTGACTTAAAATTTTCCTTCCCTTACAGTTCCTTTAACACTTATTTCCTCTATAATCTTTTTTAATTTTATCTTACAGTTTATATAAAACCCTCTTTAATGAAGTCAATATGTTGAAAAACTTTGCGTTCCTTTCTCTTTTGTAAGTTTTTAAGAAAAAAATATTAAAGGCTTTTGTGCAAAATGCCTCACTATTTGAACTTCTGTTTACTAAATATTTTTCAGTCTTCAGGTTCTAGTGGGTCGATTAAAATTCCTGAATGCAGAACGACTCATCAGTTCTTAGCTCATCATAAGAACTCAGAATTAGAGTGGAAAGACTGGTCTTATGCTTTCAACAAGGGATACTTTAAACTTCCATTATGGTTCTGTAAAAATGTCTAGCATTAAAGTATGTTAAAGTTTTAATATTAAATATCTTAAATAAAAGCTGGTATGCTAGCCCATAAAGTTATTAATTACAGAACATGTGCTCATGAAAAAGAATGTTTGGTTCTTGAAGACAGCAGAACATACACAAACACCATTGACTTCCCTTTTCCCTCATTTGCCAATTCATCAATATATTAGAACGGTGGAAACAGTGTACATGAGAAACAGCTTCCATCTCCAAACTTGCCCAATTTATAAAGAAACCCAAAGAAAAAGAAAATCCTTGGCTACTTATTGCAATGGGGAGAGAAAAAAAATCAGTGGGCTTGCTAGGGGAAGAAAGAATAGCCAAATGTAATTTTGTCTAAAAAGATGAGGTATTTCTGGCCCTCTTTTCTGAAGTTACTGGATTGCATTGAAAATCTTCCAGACCACTTACTTGCTTAGGAAATTCTATCTACAATTTTAAGAGTAAAAACACTTTTTAAGGGCTGCACATGTATTATTACCTATTTAATATTCTTAACAATCCTATGAAGTCGCTGTTATCCCCATTTTACAGATGAGGAACTGAGGCACAGATGGTTTAATTAAATTACCTAAGAGCTCTTTAAAGAAATTTTAAAGTAGCTTTCAGAAAATTTCATAATTTCACTGCTTCCCTTAAAACGCAGCCACAATCATCTTAAAGCTGTTAGATCAAATAGTGTAAGGTGGTTTAGGTAATCCAGGTACATACTTGTTTTGTCTTTTCGTGGGGCTGAAAGGGTATGGGAATCAGGACCCACAGCCTTTTCATTAATAAACCGCTGATTTTACATTGTGCTTTACTGTATAAAGCATTAGTTCTTAATGTGGGGTCACGGACTAGACTTTCAGATTTAAGTAGTCACCAACATAGCGGGCAAAACGAATGGTATATATGCTTATTGTTATTACTAGAAAGGAGAATCTATAGTTCTACAAAGTTGGAGAAATTACAGTTGAAGATATTACTAGTAAAAGGAGATGCCTCTACAAAAAAAAAGTGTACCAAACTAGAAGGTGACAAATTATGAATATGTTGCTTTAGGTCTCTTCCACTGTCAAGTGAAGTCCGCCCAGAGACTGCATAATTTCAACATAGGCCTAAAGCGTATTTCAAAAATAAAATAACTGGGGGTTAACCTCAACCACTGCCACCTTCCGTTAGTGTGAATGCAATCTGTGACATTCGATATTAACGTCTCATATTTTCCTGCGTTGAGAAAGGGACATCGGTGGGTCGCCTTAATGTCGCTGCGGCCACTTTATCAACCGGGGAGCAAGACTGCGTCTCTCTTTACGGTTTGTCTGCAGATATCAAAAAAATGTCCCGACTCGGGAAAGCGGGAGGAAGTCGGCCATCAAAGGAACTCCGCGGTCAGTGCGTCCTATACCGTGCTTACCCTTATTTAGAACTTGTCACCAACCCCACCCTGGGAACAGCCGGACGAGTCACTCGTTAAAGGAAGTGGCTGCAGGCAGCTCCTAACCCGGAATCGGATGTTAATCCCGCCCCCTCCGGGCCAGGCTTCCTTCTGCAACAGGCGTGGGTCACGCTCTCGCTCCCTCTCTTTCTGCCGCCATCTTGGTTCCGCGTTCATCGCACAGTAAGTGCCGTCTGCGCCGATACTATCTATCCGCAACCATCCGCCTTTCTTGGGGGCTGAAACGCCCCGGGGGCTCAGTTAAGGAGAGCCGGAGACTCCATAGGACCACAGGGTCCCTACTTTGCCCTGGGAAGTGTTTCCTTGGGGCCTCTGTTCAAAATGGGGTCTGAGGTTGGTGTCCTGGCATAAGGAGGGGCAGAAGGGCCGTTGCCGGGCGAAGAGTCCAGGACTGAGGGGGTGGGAGTAGTTGCTCTGTTGGGGGCGGAAGCGGAGCGCGTTTGATGTTGAGAACCGCTTCACGAGAATTCGGAGGAGGTTAAGGGGTCACAGCCTTGAAACCCCCCTCACCCCGCACATACACACCGTTCTTATTGTGACAAGCCAGTTTGAGGGACTTAGGCACCCTCTTTCCCCTCCTCTCCTGGCTCCCGAAAGCCGGCAAACGGGAGGTCTGGGGGCCCCGGCCCAGGCACTGTGGATGGAAGAAGGGGAGGAGAGGTGGGGTTTGAGGTAGCGTCTGAAGTCTCCCCTGGTCGAGAGCCAGATGGTTATCCTCGCCCTTGGGTTGAGAACGCGGTGGTGATTGCTGGCCTTACGGGATTTTGGAGTATGGAATAAAACGAGCCCTAGGCTCTAGGAAGTCCGCGCTCTGCGGAGCCAAGCGCAGTGAGAGGTGGTGATTTCGTTTCATCAGAGATCTGAGGGTCACGTCATATTTCTCACCCGTTCCCAGCTACTTTGGAGAATCTTGTCCCCAAACACCCTGGTGTTTTTCTTAGCGGCCTTCCGCAGAGTTTTTAAGATTACCTGACTCTGGGTTAGGCAAGAGAATGGATCCTAGTCAATTCAGACCTTTTTATTCCCTTCCTTCAGAAATGCCCGGTGAAGCCACAGAAACCGTCCCTGCTACAGAGCAGGAATTGCCACAGCCCCAGGCTGAGACAGGTAGGTTCCCTTAGCCCCTTTCCGGTTATTAGGGTTTTAAGATCGACCTTAAGGTATTTGATGGGTAAAGTGACCAAGGGAATACACGTTTGCATTTCAGAGAATTCGATTCATTAGAGAAGATAGGGCTGTAGTTTTACTGGGAAGGGAAGAACGTAAAGGTAACTGCTATCCTAGAGGAGCTTCATTAGGGGGATGGAGTAAAAAATAGTATCTCTTAGTATCTTTAAGATTTGGGGACATTAAAAGTGCCCTAGTCAAATTTGTGGTTTATGGCAGTTGCCTCAGAAGGATCTCTCCTATAGAACCCCCACCTCACAGAAGAAAACTGAGAAGAATTGCTCAGTGATTCTTGCCCATTGGAACTGGGTGACACACAGGCCAGGGAGACTTGAGCTTTTATGAAGTTCAGCCAGCAAGTTGCATCAAGGTTTTAGATAGCAGCACTTGGCATTGTGCCTTCATCACATGTCTGAATGAGATGCACACTAGTGGTTAATATCTTACTGGGCCCCAGGGTCCTCCGAGGTCAGTAAATTTGTTCTGTGGTTTTGAGATGTTTCTACTGTACTGAAATAGTGCCTGCACCTCCAGGTTGTCTGGAGCCCCGGGATTGAAATAAAGCCTTCCTTCGGCTACTCTTCAGCTGCTCTTCAGCTTTGAAACTAATGGGTGTACATTACAGTGTGAGGGCAAGTTGAATTCTGGTTAAAACATCTCTCTAGAAAACTTGGAGAGAAGGTAGTGAAAAAAATTAACATCACTGAGTCAGTTCTGCAGAACTAAGTGAAGGAAATGTTCAAACTGTAACCTCCGTTCTTATTTATTTATTTATTTTAATTCCCCCTGTCACTTGAGGGCAATTTCTGCCCCCTTTTGGAGTTAAAATAGAGTGGTTTATAGTTTAAAGCATTGAGGTCCACCCTCTCCACCTGTCTGATTTTAGCAGCAAAAGGGATTAATGCAGCTGCTAAGAAGGAGATATGAGGAGCCCCGTGAGCTAGGGAATGAGCCATTTGAAATCCTTGAATAGTTTGAATTTGAACAGTGGATTTATAATATTAAAGGAATACCAGCGGTAAACATTCAGGAGTTTGTCTATAATTATAATCGAGTAATACCAGAATGAATGAGAAAACTAGGTCAAGGAATTGGTTATGATTTCCAAGCAAGCAATATAGATCTTATCCTATCTTGAGGTCCAGTCAAAGGAAAACACAGTTTGACCTACGAACTCTCCAGGAGAAGAGGTTGAGACACCTGTCTTGTCTACAGTAGGATATTATAAGAACTTCAGAAATACTGGTTGTGTATTTAAATTGTGAATTTGGATACAGTGAGTTTGTTTTGTCCCCTTGATCTGATGCTCTTTTCTGTGGGTTGAGCATTTGTTGCTCCAGCCCTGTTGTCTCCTGAATGACCGGCATATTTTTTTTTCCATCATTCAGAAAACCTGTTAGCTTTATTCTTGTGCCAAATATTGGTTTATTTTGGCGGAATGAATTACTTAACCACATTAAGGGGATCCAGTGTTTTCTCTCCACTCCAATTCTCTACTTCCGCAATAGAAATGTAGTCTAGTTTGACAAGTTGGGTTAGTCTTATAATACAGTCCCTGCCTTTGTGACTAAGCGCTCTACCCAGATAATATAGTTCATTTTCGATGAATGTCTGAAGAGCTCATCTCTAGGGCAATCTAGAAATTATGGAATCCAACCCATTTTTTAGTGAGTAAACTGAGGCATAAGAAAGCTCAGTGCTTAGTATTTAATTTGGAAGACTTTCAGCTTAAGAAATTGTGCCAGGCACCACCCCCTTCCAAAAACTTTTAGCAAAGTCAGATTTTTCCTGATCGCATGATAGTCTGAGGGTATAAAGGCCTGCTTGTTTCTCATTTAGCTCTTGTCCCCCATCATTAGCACCACTCACTACTTTCCTTGTTCCAGTATTCAATATCTGTTTCAGTTAGTTCATGATCCTTAGGTGGACAGGGTAGCACAGTTGTTCTAGTGATAATTCCATTGCCCATAAGAAAGACTTATGAATGGGATTCATTGGAAAAGGAAAGGGGAAGGCATAGCTGGAAAAGGGTAGAAAACATGCTTTTCACTCCCCATTCCTGGACTTTTCCCATTTACAGACTAATAGGCTTCCCTTAGACTGTTTTCCCACCCTAAAATAGTTACTTATTTTGGGGGGAGTATGGGAGATGAGAAGAGAGAGGATGCATTCTCACTTGACCACTGAAGTATGTTTGGGGAGGGGTTGGTGTTGCCTGTCACCGTTGTCTGATCATGTGTGGTGACTTTCATTCTCAGATTAAAAACCCCAGTGTTTCCTGTGAGGCATGTTGAACCAAATTGGGGCTGCATAACTCACCTTTGTTTTTTCCTTCCCTTTTCTTTTGCTTTACTCCAGCTGCACTTCCCAAGTCTTCAGCCTTGAGTGTCACTGCTGCCTTAGGGCAGCCTGGACCTACCCTTCCCCCTCCTTGCTCTCTGGTCTCCCAGCAATGCCCTCTTGCTACTGCTAACCAGCCTTCCCCATTCCCTACTCCCTCAATCCCTTTTGAAGCTCCTTTTCCCCACCCATCCTCAGAGACGGCTCTAGCTTTGGGAGGTACCTCTTCCCCTTCTGGTACTCCCACTTTCCTACCAGACCTAAAAGGGCCTCCCATCTCCCCAGCTGCCTTAGCTCTAGCCTCTCCCATGATAGCTCCAGCTCTGAAAGGAACCCATTCCTCTTCAGCTCCCTTGGCTCTAGTAGCTTTGGCTCCCACCTCAGTTCAAAAGAGCTCTGCTTTTCCACCTAACCCTCTGACCACACTTCCTCCAGTTGTCACAGCTGAGTCAGGCTTGGTGACACCTCTTTTAACTCCCATTGCTCCCTCAGACCCAAAGACTTCTCCTATTCAGGTTCCCTTTCAGGTAGTTCCTAATCCAAAAGGTACCCCCAGCCCTCCAGGTATAGTGAGTGGCATTGCATCCCACTCTGTAACTCCTTTGGCCTCTATTCAATCTGAAGGAAACTCCCGTCCTCAGACACCACCCACTACTCCCCTAGACATCACTTCCCCTCAGGAGAAAGTCATCCCTATTCCCTCAGATCTGGGTTCTCCACAAAATCCAGTAAGCTTCACCCTTAAAGGGCCTCTTAGTACATCTGCTTCCTTATCTTTTTCAACCCAGTGTGTTCCTACAGCCACCTCTTCTCAAAAACTTGCAGTTCCCAATGTGCCCCCAGTTTTCCTGCCTTCTCTAAGTTCTCATCTTGTACCTTTACATCAGAGTAGTTCTCCTGTCCAACCTTCAGGTCCAACAGGCCCTTATGTTCTCTCAAATCCTGCAGTGGATACTATCCCTGTAGGTCATTCTTCCAGAGGAGCCTCTTACCCTTCTCAGAGATCTGTAATCCCTCCATTTCCTTCCAGAAATGATGCGGTTCCTGCTGTTGGGAGTGCTTTTACAGTGACTTCCCCTTTGGTTCTGACTGTTGACAAAGGACCCTCTGCCATGACTAGTGACAGCCCTTCTGGTTCCCCAAATGTAGCTGCCTCTTCTCCATTATCTCCTACAGCTTCTCTCATTCTCAAAGACTCTCCTGATATGACTTATAATCAGTCTTTGGTGTCCCAGATTCCTGCTTCTCCAGGAAGTCTAGGCTTAAAAGAAACTCCTGTCTCTTCTGTTGGAGCCACACCACTTGTGATGGCTAGCCCTTCTATAATTTTTGCAACACCTACCATCCATGAGGTAGCTACTTGTCTCTCTTCTCCAGTTTCATTAGCTTCCCAAACTACCTTGGTTATAGCACCTGTGATTCCAGAACAGCTTCCTACTCCTCAAGTAAAAACCACTTTGGGGACAGCAGTTTCTCCTCCTCTGCCAGTTCATGAAGACTCCAGAAGTCTCCCCACTTCGGTATTGGTAAAACTTCCAACACAAAAAGATGCCCAAACTGTGCCTCCCTCTCCTGTAAGAGCCCCCATTTCTCCAGACCAGGTAGGACTCTCCACCAAGAAAGACCCTACTCTACTACCATTGGTTCTGACAGCACCTAAAGATCCCCCCTCTCCCCAAAGTATGTCTTCTCTGGAGATGTCTCCTAAAGCTACCTTAGCAAAAAAGAGTCCTGTAGAACCTCTTCCTATAGTTAAGCCAGCCAGCACTACTACTTCTCTGGGTGTTCTTAACTCCGCAACCTCCGTAATCAAGACAGATTCTTATACCAACCCAGGCGCTGCTAGTCTGCCCCTCAAAAGTTTTCCCTCTGCAGCTACTACAGATATCCTAAGTAAGAAGGATCCTCCTGCCCCTACTGGGGTGGCTGCTTCTGCAACTGCCAAAGCTACCGGTCCTCCTACAACTACAGCCATCCCTTCTCTAATTCCTACAAGCCAGCCAGCTAAGAAGGGTGCTTCCACTCTTGCTACTTTACCTTTGCTTTCTTCAGCCTCTGTAACTTGCCCTTTGGCTCCAGCTTTGACTTCATCCCCCCCAAATGTTTCTACTTCTCTAGCTACCTTGGCACTGGCCCCTGAAATTCCCAAATCTGTGCCCTTTTCCTCTCTTCCCCCAGATGGAACTCCTCCAAATGCAAAGGGAATTGATGATATTTCTCATACCGCAGCATTGGCATCTGCACCTGCTCCTTCCTCTGCTGATGGGCACCCACCTGAGAAGGACTTTGGTGCTTCTTTTACTGCATCTTCCAAAGGAACTCTAATTTACCTAGCTGATTCACCATCTCCTTTAGGGACCAGTGTGGCTCCTCAAACTAAAAGACCTTCAACCAAGAAGGGTTCAGCTACTTCCCCTACTGCCTTGACTCTTGCTCCTTCTCTTTGTAAAAGTGCACCTGCTATCCCTGATTCTTCCATTGGAAATCTCCCATGCCCCATTTCTCCAGTTGAAGCTTCCTTTCTTCCAGAGGCCAATCTTTCTTTTCAAGGCCCCAAAGGCTCACCAGCCAAAAAGCATTCTCCTACTCATCCCTCCTCTAAAGGGGCCTCTGCTTTCCCATCCCTCCAAAGGGCACCTACTCCCCCAGCTGTAACTCTTCCCTCCTCTAAAAGGAATCCCAGTCCCCCACCTGAGATTCTTCCATCCCCCAAGGGGACCCCTGCTACTTCATTCCCGAAGGGGGATACTGCTGCCCCAACTGTAACTCCTCCCTCTAAAGGGGAGCCTAATCCTCCAGCAGAGACTCCTCTACCCACCAAGGGGACTCCCACTACCCTACTTGTAACACCTCTCTCTAAAAGGGACCCCAGTCCTCCAGTTGAAACTCCTCCACCCACCAAGGGGGCCCCCGCCGCCCCACCCACCAAGGGGGCACATGCGGCCCCACCTGCAATCCCTTTCTCTAAAGGGGACCCCAGTCCTCCAGCTGAGACTCCTTTACCCACCAAGGGCACTGCTGCTACTACCCCTATAAGTCCTCGCTCCTCTATAGGGGATTCTAATTCTCCACCTGATTCTCCTCCATCCACCAAAGACGCCCCAGCTACTGCATCCCCTAAGAGGACCTCTGCCACCCCACCCACCAGGGGAACTTCTGCTACACCACACACCAAAGGGGCCCCGGCTACCCCATCTGTAACTACTACTAAAGAGGGGCCCAACCCT
>PVIY010062491.1:0-10849 GCA_004026745.1 Myrmecophaga tridactyla | reverse complement strand
CCGGAGCCACCCTGCTAGACAACCCGGAGCCACCCTGCTAGCCAACCCTCGAGACACCCTGCTAGCCAACCTGGAGCAGGCTGCACAGCATGCCACCCAACCCCAGCAGACACGCACTGTTCTCAAGGGCACAGGGACATTACTGGGACACATCATGTGCCATAAAATAAAAAAGACAATCAATTTAAAATGGCTGAATCATACTAAGTTTCCCAAGCACAATGGAATAAAATTAGAAATCAAGAACAGAAGAAAAAAAGGGAATTCACAAATATATGAAAATGAAACACACTTCCAAATGAAGAAATCAAAATGGAAATCAGAAAATACTTTGACATGAATGCAAATGAAGATACAACATATCAAAACTTATGAGATGCAGCTATAGCAGTATGCAGAGCGAAGCCAGTAGCAGTAAATCCCTATATTAAAGAGAGGAGAGGTCGCAAATCAATAACCTAATGTTCCACCTAACGATACACAGGTAACATAAGAACAAACTAAACCCACAATAAGCAGAAAAAAAGAAAAGACAAAGACTGGACAGACAAATGATATCAGCAGGAGAAAGGCAACAGAGTGAAGTGACAGCGCCAGGTCGAGCATCCGTGGGGAGACAGCCGCCCGCCCCGGCAGGCCCACCTACCCCAGCCTAGGCCATAGTAGCAGAGGTGCTTGGTGTCCTCGGACCCGAACACCTGGACCACCATGCTGTAGAGGTGCAGCCCTTCCACCAGCATCCAGGCGAAGGCGCTCAGGAAGAAGTAGTGCAGCAGCACGGCCAGCACCTGGCACGGCACCTGGGGAGAGCAAGGCAGGTGGTCAGCTCTCTCTGGGACATGCCGGCCAGGTCTGCAGGCTCCCAGCTTCCGTTTCCTGGCGCTGTCTTCTTCCTGGGAACTGCTGAGCCCTCTCGGGCCATGGGACTCAGAGGGAGTGGGCCGTGAGAAGTTAACCGTGGCCCCAGGCACAGCAACTGGCTTGGGAAAGGCAGGGAATCAGGCCCGAATCAGCCACAAGCTTGGTTCAGGGCTCAAGACTCCCCAGGAAGAGCAGGTGAACTGAGCTAGCAGCTCTGGGGGCCCCAGCCCAGGAGGAAGCACTGTGCACAGACCCCAGGCCGAGGAAGCTGAGTTGAGAGACAGAGAGAAAGCAGGCCCTGTCGGCACGGCTCAGACCTGGAGCCGCTGGCTGGCTGGTCAGTCACCTGGAAGGGAAGGGGCCTTGAGTGTACCCTCAGCCTGCAGCAGGGATGGTGGACAAATGCCCAGTGTCTCTTCAGTTTTGGCTCTGGTGGCTCCATGGAGCCTGCTGTCCAGAAGGCCCACCCGCCTTCCTTCTTACTGACAGGCAGGGGAGAGCTCGGTGTCTGCTTGGCACAGAAGCAGGCAGGGCCCTGGCACAGTGGCAGGACTGGCTGGTAACCATTCTTCTAAACTTGGGAACCGAGGCCATGACTGTGGCTGTGGGGGCACCCAGGAGCCTCTGCAGACACATCCTCTGTGGCTCCGTGGGGCCCCCTGTGGACAGGGCCCAGCCCCTCACCCTACGCTCCAGAAGGACAGTCCAGAAAACAGGACGTCACCTCTCTGCAATGAGCTCTGAGAGCTCCTGGTCAGCCTCTCCATTTAATGACCTGTGTCCACCCACCCTGAGCATCTCAGGCTTCCCAGAAGCCTCCTGCACTGACCCCCAGCATGGCTGCCCCTGTACTGGACACCGGCTCTGCTCTGCATCTCCTTCCGCGGCCCCTTCTTCCAGTAACCTGATGTCCAGGGGTTCCGCTCATCGCGGTGCACCCCCGGCTGGGGTCTGAAAACCCCCCATTCCCAGGCTAGTCACTCACTCCGGGGACCCTCAGTGGAAGAGCCTGGGGGCCCATCATCCTGGGGATGTCAGTGTCTGGGGGTGCCCCATCGCATGGCCTTCCCCAAGCCTGGCTCAGTGTCCCCTGGGTGGCTACAGCTGCCACACGCAATGCTCAGAGCTGCCCCTAAGAGTGTGGGCCCTGGGGGCAGGAGAGCACTTACCCACCGCTACTCCCGGTGTTTTGCTGGTGCAGCAGTGTGGGCAGAGGCGGCAATGCCTCCAACGGGAGTTTGGCGGACAGAGGCATTAAGGTAGTGGGGGGCTATGTGACGCCGGCATGCACAGGTATCGTGCCTGTGCTAGGGTTACCGTCCCAGCTGCACTCATGTTCCTGGTCCCTTCCCAGAAATCACCCTCTGCCTCTGTCGCGGCTTCTCCTTCCCATCAGCCAGGTCCCCAGGCCCATGTCACACCTCAGCTGCTCACTGTGTGTGTGCTCTAAGGCTCTGGGGCCCCAGGGACCCTCCACACACCGAAGACAACGGGAAGGGGGGCTGCTGCGGGCCCCGTCCCTGCAGGCAGGGTGGCGAGGTGTTTGCTGCAGGGTGCAGTCTGCTGCCCTGGGGTGCACTAAGCCCCGCTGCATGTTGGTGCCCTGCCCGTGGGTGGGGAGGGTCGCAGCAGCAGCCCCACATTTGGCAGCTAGCACACAGCGCCCCGGGCCTTGGTTCCCCACCCCACCATCAGCACCACAGAGTTCCTAGTTGGCAGGTTAGCCATGGGCCTTGGCTAGAGGAGCTGAGTGGGGGGCACCTCACAGGTGAGGACCCCAGAAACCCCCGTCCCCTGCACACAGGTCTGCTGCACTGCAGGGAGCCTGCTGCCCCTGAGGCCACGCAGCCACTACTGGGGCTGCACCAGCGGCCGGCAGAACAGCAGTGCCCTCTGGTGGCCTCTAGCAGGGCTCGGGGGCTGCAGGCCAGGGCAGCAGGGGTCACTCCCCACATGCCCAGCTCACAAAGCCCCAAGAGGCATAGGCACGAGCCCTGCCAGCCGGGGAAAAGCCCTGGGGGCAACTGGACGGAGGCGGTAGGGGGAGGAAACGCCAGCGAGCTGCTATTGTAAGAAGGTCAGCTCACCTCAGTGAAAACCCCACGCCTACTGTGAGCTGTGGGCGGGCAAACAGGCCAAGCCAGGGCCAGGGCTCGTGTGGGATGATGCCAGTGCCTGACTGGTCTGTGGATCGGCTGTGGCTGTGGTTCACCTCTGGCCCTCCCCACCGGCTTGGCCCAGGCAGGTGGCAGCAGGGCAGATGGATAGACGGACAGACGGGGCCTACTCACCGTGCCTGGCTCGAAGTGGAAGCTGACGAGCAGCAGGACCTGGGCCACCAGCACAGCGAAGGACAGGTTGGCGTGGATGTGGTAGCGTTGGTTCCTGATGGTGCTGACAGAGCTGAGGGTACAGGGGGCCTGAGAGGGTCCCCAGGAGCTCCCTGCTCCCATAAACTGGACCCACAAGCATCCATGGCTGAGGAGCTTCACAGTGCGCAGCCTGGGGCGGTGACCCCCGTGGATCCTGCCGGCGCTCTCCTGCCAAGCTCAGCCCTCTCCTGCCTGTCAGCCACCCTGGCTTGCCCCAGGCCAGGGCCTCTGCACAGCCGCCTGGGAAGCCCCCTCGGAAGCTCTCAGGATGGCAGCTCCCATGGTTTCCCCCAGAGAGGCACACCTGTCCCAGCTAGCCACCCCTCAGAGCTGGTGGCCACCTGTGCACAGCAGCCGAGCTCAGCATGGTGAGGCATGGATGGGTGCCCAGGCTTGTCTGCACCTGCTAGCTAGGGCCCTACAGGAGCTCTGGGGGTCTCCTGGCCCAGTCCCCACTACTGTAGCTATAGCAGGGGCCCTGGGGTGGTGAAGCAGGGGCTCTGGGGCTGCCCCACCTGACAGGCCAGAGGGGCCTGGGGAGGCCCAGAACAGGGAGATTGCCAAGGACCAGCCCCCCCATCCCTTTTCAGGGGCGGATGCCAGGTGCCCCTCCCAGCACCCAAGGTTCCGAGCGGCAAGTGAGCCAGCAGCCAGCAGCCTCGGTACCCAAGCAGGGATCAGGCACCCCAATGTTGGTCCCAAGAGCTGCCACCCCCCAGGGCCATGGCGGAGGGCTCACGAGAGGATGGCGAAGGTGGCCAGCGTGGCGGCCAGGCAGACCACGGAGAGCAGGCACCCCACATAGCTGATGGACGAGAGCGCCACCTGGTGTCCACGTGTGAGCTGTGCGGGCCGAGAAGGGGCAGGACGGAGGAAGAGGTGGGACAGGGGCTGGGGGAGGGGTAGGCTGGCCCTGGAGGCTGGGGGATACCACCTGGACCAGAGGCTGGGGGCAAGGCCCTGAGGTTGGGGGCACTGAGCTGGCCAGGGGCTGCGGGATGGGCGGGCTAGGGCAGTGCGGCAGTGGGGTAATGGGCGGCCTCGCTGCTACGGGTATGCACCAGCCATGGCCAGGTCCTGCCGTCCACTGCTACCAGCTGGTCCCCAGAGAGGCCCGCCCTCTCCCTCCTCCCCTGTCCTCCAGGGCACGGCTCTGTTTTGTCCTCAGGTCCCTACCCCCACCCTCCTGGACGCCTCAGCTACCTGGAGGGACGCAGGGCAGGACAACAGCCAGGCTGGGGTCAGACGGCATGGGTTCAAATCTCTGCGCCCCTGCTGCCTAGCTGCGTGACCTCTGCCCCAATTCACCCACCTGCAAAATGAAGCCCCAATGGCCCTACCCCCACAGGGTGGGGCAAGAGTAGAGGGGCCCCACCTGCCCTGGCCACTGCGGCAGCCACAAGGTCAGGGGACAGCACCTAACAGGGCGCCTGGGTGACTGCCCAAGGGAATGCCGTAGGGTCCTGACACCCTTCAAAACCCAGCAGAGCAGAAGGGTGCAGAAGTGCTGAGGGAGGCAGGGGCGCCATGGCCCGTGCAACGGCTCCACCCAAACGGGGGCCCCCTGGGTGGCAGAGTTTGTGTGTTGAATTCCAACACAAACTGTCGGGGTTGGGGCTGGGGATCTCGAAGCTGCCCCGGAAGCCTCCGAACTGTCACCAGTCCCCCATGGTGGCAAGAGAAAGAAGGGGTAACCCTGAACCCTGAGCATGCAGGTTTGGCAAGGACAGAGGCCAGGCCAAGGCCCTGCCAGTGCCAATCCCCAAGCATGGGTGGCCCCTGGGGGAGCCTTCCCCGGCACCCTATCAACACATCAGCCGGCTGAGCCCACAGGGCCCTGGCTGCCTCCTGGTTCCCCTTCCCACAGGGAGCCTGCCCTCGCCCTCAACACCCCCACCATGGAGCAGGTCCTGCAGGAAGCCGCAGCAGCGGGGGGCAGGTGCCGCTATAGGGCACAGTGTGGTTCCCTCGTGACTTCCCCACCCAAGGACCAACTGACCACCTCTCGGGATGCTGGGGAGGGTTGGCAGTCCTGGGATGGTCACGGCGGAGGATGGGGACCAGCGGGGCCAGGGGCAGGGCACAGTTTCACCCCGGGTAGGGCACAGGCAGGTAGAGATGACTCCTAGGGTGCCCCTGTGGTCAGGGAAGGGGAGGATGTCGTGGGAATGGTCTGTCCTGGCCACGGGGTCCATGCCTGAGCAGGAGCCCAACAGGCCCTCCTGTGCATTCTCCCCCGATGGTTCCTGCCCCTACTTCAAGACCTGGACCAAAGCCCTGTCTTCTGAGACCTTCCAGATTGTTCCAGGAGCTGAGGGTACAGCTCCTGCCTCCTGACATTCACAGACTCCTCCGGCATCCCTCGGGGTCTCCAGGAGGCATGCATCCGTCTCTTGCCTGATCTCCCCCCTCCTGGGCTCATATCCCGTCTTCTCCACTAATTCAGATTTTCTCAAGGATAGAGCCCAGCATGGTGCCTGGCAGCTTTCAAGCCACCCTGGGCGCTCTGGCTGAACAGGGGACTCGACCACAGGAGCCGGAGCTGCCCCAGACAACCATCTGCTTTCCACCAGCAGAGCAGGAGCCTCAGACGCTGCAGCCAAACAGGGGGGCTGCAGGGAGGAGGGGGCCCTGGGCAGTGCTCCTGGAGGCTTGCTGTTGACAGAAAGAGCACCCTACTCAGAGGGGTGCTGCCGGGACGCTCCTCCAGCGCGTTTTCAGCAGACAGACACACCAACAGACAGGCAAAGGGAAGTACAGTCCTTAGAGTATCTTCCTCAAACTCTATTCTTTCTTTTTTAAGATGATCAAATATACTATTTATTTGAAAGAAGGAGGAGCCAAAACACCACCGTGATGTTAATTACAGCTGCCAAGGCAGATGGCTGGGAAAGAAAACATTTGACCAGACAAACAAATGAACATCTTTGTTAAGTAAGGAGAGCCACTGACATAGCGAGGTGAACATCTATTAAATTTTCCATGAATTCCCCAAGATATATGCCAAAAGAGTCACATGATTGTGTACCTATCTGTTATTTTTCCATCTTGTTCTCACAGTCCTTAAAATCTATTTTTAAAAGTGTTCTGTACATTAAAAACAATTTCTTTTCAAGTATCTAAAAAGTATTTAAAAAAACCTGACCAGGTACTAGGCCCCAACAAAATTCTAATTTTTAAAAGTAGAAACCAGAGCTCATCCTTTAAGACCACAATGCACAAATCTGCTAGAAATTAACTATTAAAAAAGTGTAACACATACTCTTTGAGACCAATGGAAGAAAGGTTTATTTGGTCTGGAACTGAAATTTTCTGTAGTACATAATCTAACTCAACCTATCTTTTACAGCTCATTTGAACATCTGAAACACAGGGAACACAGAATGAGAAAGAGGTCCCTTTAATCCTGTATAGATTATTGTAATGTGTGGATACATCCCAGAGTATATTAAGTAGATAGAAAGTATTGGCAAAGTCCCCCAGAGGGATGGGAGAAAGACTATGGAACTATTAAACCTTACCATCAGGGAATGCCCTGATACTGTCAAACTTTAGGGATACCCAAATCAATAGGCCACGCCCTCAATCATGAGGTTTACCCTTGTGAAGCTAATGTAGGTAGCGGAGAAGCTTAGCCTACCTACAGGCATCAAACTCCTACCCTTGACCCTCATTTCCTGCAAGACACTGTCAGTGGATCTTCTGTGAAGACGTTTCTGGTTTCAATTAAGTTTAGGAAAAGCTGCCTTCTCAATCCTTTAAAGATTTTTGGTCATATAAGCAATCTAAGAGTTGTTAAATCTTGCAGGTAAAAGATTTATTAGTTTATTAGTTAACTCGGCATTTCTCAAACTCTCTGAGGGAGGAGATAATAGTGCACGCTGAACATGACCACCTCTCCTTGCCACACCTCGTTTCCACCCTACAGTGACCCCTGCCTGAAGATACATGAAGTAGCACTTTGAGAGGTGTAGGGGTATCAGTGGAATGCACTGTTCTTGGACAAGGAGGTACACCTCTCTGGTACCCACCAAATCAGAATTAATTTAGAAGCCTTTGGAAATAGCCACTGAAGGACACTGAGAGTGCACGTATCCGAGAGGTGGCTGGCCCCACTGACACCCTCACCCCAGGCCCCAGGACCACTCCATGGCCTGGCACTGAGTCCACCTACTCCCATGGGACCCGTACCCAGCAAGGCCCAGCGACTCCCCATCCCTGGTATCTCAGTACTAACCTATCATTGCACAGCCCACCCGAGAGACAGGGGCTTATCTTTGGAAGAGTCTTCCTCCCCCACAGAGATGGTGCGCTCTCTGAGGATGGAGAAAACGTCATGACCTTTTACTGCTGCAACACCCACAGTTCAAACAGCAACAATGGGGACTGCTGGGCACAGCGGGTTTCCAGAGGTATTTCACAATGGTTTCAGGGCAGAAAGCATCCCCAGATCTACTCCCTTTACTCTGCCACTGATTAGCCTGAATCTACATCAGATTTGCCTGAATCTACATCAGCATTTACTTAATCTACACCAAAGTTTATATAATCTTAAATGGAAATGATAAAACTTGACCTCTGTCAATCACAGGTCAGCTGTGCATCTACAGTGGGCTAATGTGAGAGAATCCAGAAGACACTGTAAAGGATTCCTACCTCTGAGTGCCACAGCGGTCAACCACACTCTCACCTCCTCCCTCTATACACACTCTGCCTGGAACTGTTCACAAGCTGGAACCTCACCAACCCACCATCAACTAACACCACCATCAACTGACCCACCACCTACAACTCTACCTTTAATTAACTCCACCATCAACCAACCCACCATTAGCCAACTCCACCATCAACCAATCCATCATCAACCAATCTGTCATCATCCAACTCCACCATCAACCAACCCACCATTAACCAATCTACTATCAACCAACTCCACCATCAACTGACCCACCACCTACAACTCTACCTTTAATTAACTCCACCATCAACCAAGTCCACTACCAACCAACCCACCATTCGCCAATTCCATCCATCAACCAACCCACAACCACCGATTCTACCATCAACCAACCCACACTCCACCAACTCTACCATCAACTAGGTCATCATCACAAATCTTTTCAAACCCACTCAAAAGTGGTCCCATGCCAGGCAAAATGTAGAAGAACAAAAGAATGAGATGTAGTCCCACCTTGAACAGGTGCTAACAGCCCGGTTGGGCCAGCTTGAAATTTATAGGGAAATAAGGCAAGATATAGAGAAGATCATATTTACACAGGCCTTGGCTCCCCAGTGAGCCTATCAGGTGAAATGATGCCCTGCCCAGTGACCCCTGAACAAGGCTGCTGTCTCCCTACACTGCGGTGCCTGCAGCTTGTACGAGTGACCTCATGCAGTATTCTTCTGCACAGCTCTCAAAGTCACGGCCGAGGCCAATTACAAGAAGGACCAAGGGGAAACCACACGCAGACTCAGAGTTCTCCAACCGCTCGCTTCAACACAACTATCACGCACACGGAGAAGCAGGTGGGGGAGAGGGTGAGGGTCACATGGGCCGTCCTGCCAAGAGGGTGTGCTCCCTTCTCTGTTAATAAAAGGGCTTCATAGCTTGAACACATGCAAATCAGTTCGCTTGTCCTTGTATCAAGGGGACAGTGACCTCGCACCCTCTGTGAAACAAAACTGTACTGCAGCCTGCAAACGGCGGCGCCTGAGGCCCCGGGGAGAGAGGGAGGGGTAGTCCGTGGGCCTCACAGACGTGCAGGAGCCTGACAGAGAGCACGGATAGGGCCCCCATGACCAGAAACGCTTTGAGCACTCAACGCCAGGTTCCAGGTAGCTGGGGATGCTGCTTGCAGTTTACTTCCACACCCCTGTTTCTAACAGGGTCCGGTGAGCGCCAGGTGCTCGGTAAATCGGCAAAGATCTGGAGCCACACTCCGTGGGCCATGGAGCGAGCTGGGCGCGGGTGGTGCAGGGAGGGGAACCGTATCTGTGGAGGCCACTGCCCGAGGCCCAAGTGAGAGAGGCCCTGAGAGTGCTCCAAGGGGTCCCTCCAGACTGGGAAAGGGAGGCCACACCATGCACAGTCAAGGAGAGGCACCACTGGACTGGCCCCAGGGAGCCCATGCTTCCATCTGCACGTGCCATTATTAAGCACCTATTGTGTGCCCGGCACCATTCTAGGAATTAAGGATAAAACAACCAACAAGACAGATAAGGCTTTTACAGAGCTTGCGTTCCACGGGTAAACAGGTCAAGAAAAAGGAAACATTCGGATAAGGACACAGATAAATAAGGAGGTCACCAGCTCGAGCTTCGACAGCGGCTATGGTAGAAACAACCAGGGGACATGACGGAGCCGTGGATGGTGGCCATGGCAGCTCTCACACGGACCCCAGACCCCAGAGGCTAACCAGCTCCTGTGCCCTCCCAGAGCCCACCCATCCCTGGCCCTGCTGGCTGTCTGCCCAGCACACCCACACAGCGCAAATTCTATTCCCTCCAATTTCTGGAACCTCCTCCTGCCCACTCTCCCCTCTGCCACGTGGGCCCCTTCGATCCCATCTCCACCAGGCAGCTAGAGACAGGGTCGATTGGGACACCTGCCCCTCTGGGCTCACCCCCTCCAAGGGTGTCCAGGACCTCTGCAGGCCCCAGGGTCCTGCAAGGCCCTGCCCTGGTCTCTGACCCACACCTGCCACCACCCCCTTGGTCTCACTGCTGGGAATGTGAGAGGTGCCGTGGGGGACAAGGTGGGGGAGAGGCCACCTCCCCCAGGCCTGACAACCAGAGCCAGGAGTCAAGTGTCTGGCTGGAGGCCAGAACCAGGGGCTAAGCAGCTGTCCAGCAGCAGGAGCCAGAGCCACCACAGAGACGTGGCTGCTGCCGGAAAGTGTGCTGGCCTAAGAAAAGCTGCAGCTTCCCAGCCCATCTCCTTCCATCCCTGCAGAGTCACCAGCTGGCCAAGTCAGGGCCAGGGAGCTGGGCAATGTAGTGCCACAACAGGTAGTGGTGGGGGCGAGCAGGCTGGGACACTCCCCAACCCAGGCCCCTGGACGGGTCCCTCCTGTCCTCCACTGCGGGCCAGCAGCACCAGGTGCACAGGGAGGCGATGGCCCCAAGATGCTGGCTGGGAGCTGTGGGACCCCCAGCCCCATGCACAGGAAGGGCTCAGGGGCAGCGGCCAGAGGAGGGGAGTGGCCGCACAGCACCTTGCTCTCTGCGGGGAGGGCTTCTGGGACACTGGGCGGTTGGCTTGCTGGCCAGCTGTTCCCTAGGCCTGGTCTCGGCCGCCTTCCCCCTGGCTGGCCCCTGTTGGCACGAGCTCAGGTCTGGCAAGCTTGTTCTGGACAGCCTGCTGGCTCCAAGGCACTGCCTGGGAGAGTGGGCCTGGTGGCTCCGTGAAGGCGCTTCAGAGAAGCAGATGGATGTGAGGTGGGGGCCCGGGACCCCTGCCCATTGTCTCTTATTCAGAACTCACACCATGGACTCTTTCTCAGTGTCCCATCTTGCATCAGACCATGGACCAGAAAGGCCCGGTGAGGGCAGAGGGCACATCTGCTCCCCATCCCCCGCTGTGAGGAAAGAAGGCAGGAGACGGGGCGGGGGTGTGT
>PVIY010062490.1:0-10849 GCA_004026745.1 Myrmecophaga tridactyla | reverse complement strand
CCCGCCCCCCAGGGGCCAGGCCTTGCCCCACGTGCCTCACGCCCCGCCCCTCGGATCCCACTTCTACTCGCATTCCAAGGCCCGGTCCCTTAGAACCCCCTCCCACGCTCTCTCAAGCCCAGTCCCCTCAGCATCCCGCCTCCAGCTGTGTAGTAGAGCTCCTCCCCTCAGAATCTCACCTCTTTCCTTTCTCCAGGCCCGCCCCCTCGGAACCCCGCCCACACGCCCTCACGCCCGGTCCTTCCCCGCCATGCCCGGGTTGCGGCTGTATTTGGGAGTGGGCTCCGGCGCTAACGTCTGGTTCCCTTCCCCTCAGATCGAGGAGATCTTCAAGAAAGCTGGCCACCCCTTCATGTGGAATGAGCATTTGGGCTACGTGCTCACCTGCCCATCCAACCTGGGCACCGGGCTGCGTGGAGGCGTGCATGTAAAACTGGCGCACCTCAGCAAGCACCCCAAGTTCGAGGAAATCCTCACCCGTCTGCGTCTGCAGAAGCGGGGCACAGGTCTGCGGCCCCGCGCGACGGCATCTGGGGCTGGCTCTTTGCGGGGAAAGAGCGGGACGGGGCAATCCGGAGAGTTATGAGACGCAGGCCCAGTTCGAATCTAGGGTCGGGCTAGAGCTGCCCCATGTGAGCCTCAGTCTCTTTCTCTATAAGATAGGCGCCTACACGCCTACCGCATAGAAGTCGCTATACTATCGTTATGGTTATAGAATATGCATCGCGCGTGTCCCGGGGCCCCCTCGGAGCCTCAGTAAAGTTGCGCATGATAAGAATTCGTCCCTAGGCTGCCCGGTTCTTACCCACAATGCTATATTTTCTTGTTGGCTGAATGAGGGATGGGGACACGGGGGCCCATGAATAGACACATCGAGAAGCGCTGTGTACGCAGTAGGTGCTCAATCTATGAGACTGTTGTGGTTGCCACGAGGGGCCTCTGTTCCGTTCTCATGCCCCTGCCCTCTGCTCCTGCAGGTGGCGTGGACACCGCCGCAGTGGGCTCAGTGTTCGACGTGTCCAACGCTGACCGGCTGGGCTCGTCCGAGGTAGACCAGGTGCAGCTGGTGGTGGACGGCGTGAAGCTCATGGTGGAGATGGAGAAGAAGCTGGAGAAGGGCCAGTCCATCGACGACATGATCCCTGCCCAGAAGTAGGCGCCCCCACCTGCCGCCGACTGCTGGAGCCCCAGCCAACGGGAGGACCCAGCCCACCGGACGCCCGCCCCTCCATCCTCGCTGCGCTGGGTCTACCTGGAGTTCCTGGAGGCCTGCAATGGTTCTGTCAACCAGTGCCTCGAGTTCCAACCAATGGGCGCCATCCTCCGGGCTCTGGCCAATGAAAAGCCGCCTTCACACCCTCCTCGGCTTTCCCAGAGCTAGGCCCATCACCTGGAGTTCTGGTTAATGGGACCTCCCCAGCACATCTGGAGCTTGGGCTTTTTCTCCATCCAAAGCAACAAATAAAAGCAATGGTGGCCTTAGCTTTGTATGCGGTGGTTATAATTGGAGCGGGCGGGGGTGGGGGGCCGATTTGCACCAGGCTGCCATGTGCGCTCAAAGTGGTTTGCCCTCTTTAGGCTTTAGCCCATCTCTAAAATGAGGCAGTTAGGGCAAAGAGTCTAGTTCAGAAGTTTCAAGGCTTTATGGGGGAATTTGGGGCCCAGAGAGGCGTGATTTGTCCATTGTCAAATAGCCAAACTTGCGCCCTTCCCATTCTCTGTTCCCATTCTGTCCTGCACACATCTCAAACACAGGGGCCCTGAGAACTGAGAAACCTCAGGCTGGTCTGTGGTGAAGTGAAAGCACCAAAACATTTACATTTAAAATTAAAACAGATCAGCAAAACAAAAGTTGGGAGGTTTGAATTTGGCCTGTGGGTCTCCAATTTGAGACCTCTCTTGCATCTCCCGTTTTCCTCTTTCACACTTTCCCTCCCTTGTGTCTAGCTCAGGAGCTCAGCCTGAGCTACTGTTCCGGTCCCTCTCCAGTCAGACTTCATTCTTTCACAGTTGCCACCAGTCTTCCAAACTTCCCTTACTTTGTTCAAGAATCTGCCACAGCTCCCGAGAGCTCCTAGAGCACACTAATATTTACAGTTCAAGGACACGATGAAATGCATACCTTTCACTGAAGGCTCGCCTTTCCAGTTCTTTCTACATTATTTCTCTGGCTTTATACTCTTCTGTTCCTTACGCCCCACAATTACCACCGAAAAACCTTTGCCCACGCGGTTTCTTCCTCCAAACCGGGGCTTGGGCTCAAAGCACCCACACGAAGTCTTTAGGGATCAGCATTTTGGAGAACTTTGTCCCAGAAAGGAACCAGAAAGGGGTGTGGTCGAACAACTGGGGGATGTGGAGGAGTAAGTCATAGAAGCCAAGATGTCCCAGGGGTTCCCAGGACCCCTGAAATAGGTTACAAGGGACCCCAAAGGTCAGGGTAAGTAGGAACTGGCAGACACTAGCCTCTCCTTTACAGTATTATTTCCCAGTGCAGGTGCTATTACCTGTCCCAGCTTCAACCTTAGAGGCCAAACAAACCAACCCCTCTGCCCCAGCAGACAGTCTGAGCCAGTCTTGCCTGTCCTATTTCCACAGTCTCCGCACCCATCATTAACCATGTCAGCCCGTCTTGCCTTATAAACCTCTTGAATCCAGCCCCAAATTCCCGTTTTCCGACCTCACACCTGCCCACCGAGCACAAACCTGCCACTGCTCACAACCCCAAGGTGCCTCAGTGTTCTTGAAAACTCCACCCCTCTCCTCATGTCCTTCAAGACCCTGCAACATATCCAGCTACTTGTCAGTGGCTCCATACTCACTCTGAATCCTATACCATTCACCAAAGGACTTATGCTTGCTCTTGCTTCCCAGCTATTGTGCATACAGCTCCATCTGCCTAGAACACATGCCCCTCCCCCTCGGTCTTCCTCCTCTAGGAAGCCCACCCTGGCTGGGACAGGGGCTCCTTCTGGGCTCCCCCATCCCAGCACTGCCCACCTGGACCATCACTGCCTATAGATGGGCTTGTCTATCCACACTGGATGGTAAGCCCCACGAGGGCAGGGTTGGGGCTGTCTCACTTACTGCCATGCCTCAGTATAGGATTGGGCACAGAGAAGGTCCTTGAGGGGTTTGAGGATTGAGATTTTGAGACACAGTTGGTGCTCCCCCAACTATAAGCACCTCATCCCTAAAGCAGTTCCCCAATCCTGGCAGCGCTTGCTCTGAAGACAGGAATGCTCATTTGATTTTCCCACAAACCCCACTAAGGACACAAAGGTTGAGCCTACTGTGCTCCAGGTGGGCAACCGAGGCATGGCTGGGACTCTTCCCTGCATGAAGACCTCCATGGCTCAGAGCCTTCAGGAAAAAAGCCCAGACTGCTCACCAGGACCAAGCCTTCTACCCTGTCAGTCTGTTAAGCTCCCATTTCTTTCTTCTGCTCACACCTTCACTTTCCTTTAGGGGACCTCTTTCAAGTCCAGGCCTAGTTCCAGGGCAGAGCAAGTGCTGCAGGTCAGCCATGTGAGTCCCAGTGGCTGGTTCAGGGATGACATGGCTGACCTCAGCCAATGAGGGTCTTCCCTGGGACTTCTGCCTGAAACTAGCAATGAAAAATTATCTTTCAGCTGCTAAACTAAAGGAATGCAAGCTTCGAACTGCTGGGGTCATCTTTGCCACCAGGAAAGGAGCATCTCCCAGATGAAACTACTGGAATAAAACTACCACTGGAAAAAGCAAAGATGAGGATCCCTGAATTCAAGCATACCTGAAGCCAGCCACCACTGGATTTGTAATATAAGCCAACAAATTCATTTTTGGTTAAGCAGAACTTAATATGGTATTTCTCTTGCCAATCCTTTATCCACTGGCAACATAATAGCCAGACCGAATTTACCCCCAGTTCTCTGAAGATATACCATGCACCTGCTTCTCCAGGGTTTTGTTCAGGTCATACCCAATACCTGGCCAACTTCTACTTATCCTTCAAAGTCCAACTGTGAAATCTTCCCCAACCCTCCCACTCCCTCTTCCAGGTTCCCCAGGGAATTTGTTTTTCCAGAGCTTGTGTCAGAATCTGTGCCCCCACAGACAGGGGCTGCTTGTGTCTGCAGCACTGGGCCTGGCACGGAGTAGGCACCGGTCAATGACTATTTATTGAATAAATGTACTACTGGAGTAAGAAGTGGCTGAGTCCAGTGTAACATGGGCAGACGGGTGGGTGTGTGAATGGGTGAGGAGGGGCCCAATTCTGGAGCTGGGGCCCCGAGGATGAGGCAGAGCTCTACGCTGCCCTCTTCCATGGTCCTCCTTGACTCTCACACCCCCACTGCTCCCGTTCTGCAGATGAGAAAACCGAGGCTCAGAAAGGAGAAATCATTGGCCCAAAGTCACACACCTCCTCCTCATCTCCCTTGCAGGTGAAGGGCAGGGAAGGAAAACCCCAGGTTCAGCGTGGGGGGGAGGGGGGAGACTCTCCTAAGTTTATTGGGCAACAGGCTGCAGGGGTGGGGGCTGGACAGGGGGGGAGGGTGGGGGGTGTAATAACTTAAAAACCTCTAGAGACCTCTGCAGAGGGAGGGTGGGGGTATTTACAAGGATTTGTACAAAGTGCCCCGCGCCAGCCTGGGGCAGGAAGGGGGGGTTCGAGTGTGAGGGAGAGGGTGGGAGGATGGGAAAGAAACTGCCTCTCTGAGCCCCACTCACAGCCCCCCAAACTCCCCAGTCTTTAGGCTCAGCAACTCTCCCCACCCCAGCTCAAGGTGTAACGCTTGAGCTGTTGTGAGGAATGGAAGGGTTTCCCTGGTCTCCCCTCTGCCTGCCCCCAAAGTCTCCTCAGTTGCCCCATGGCAGGATGAGGTGGGGGACAAGACAGGCTGGAGGCTCCAGGAAGGTGCCAGCTCCCCCGGCCCCATCATCCCCTCAGCCCTGGAGAAGAGCAGAGAGAATATTCTCTGCCTCCAAAATCTACTTCCGGGAAGCTGAGGCGATGACAGAGGGAGAACCCCTTCCCTGCTCCTGCCCGTCCTGCAGAAGCGAAGGGGGCAAGAGAGAGGAAGGGGAGGGGACCCTGGCCACGGAGTCTCAGAGCTCGAGGTCGTTGGAGATGCGGGTGACAAGGGTGCGGAAGGCCAGGGCTGTGCCCGCCACGCGACGGAAGAGAACTCCCCGCAGGCCCGGCCGGGGCAGCTGGCAGACCTCCACTTCGAAGTGGGATAGGGGCTCGGGCCCGCCCGCACCCCCGTGCAGGCAGGCCAGCAGGAACGGCTGTGGCTGGCGGCAGCGGCAGCGGGCGGCTGCCGTGGCCTGGCGCAGAGCAGCCATCAGGGCCTCGGGAGGGCGCGAGCTGGTCAGCTTCACACTCCAGGGGAATCGGAGCAGCCGGGGGGCGGTTTCCGTTTGATCCCAAGGTAGATGGCAACTGAGGTGGGAAGATATTAGAGGTCAAGGGTTGAGAGGAGAGGAAGGTGAGTCAATCCTTCCCTCCCACCTTGGGAAGGACTGCCAGCTGTCCCCCTCAAAACCCATTCTCTTGTTTGTTTGCCCCAGGGATGGAGTTTCAGCTAAACTCATAGCTGCCCAGTCACAAACTAACACTTCGCAGCCTCTCCTGAGGCCAGGCATGGCCTTGTCTAAATTCTGAGATGTGAATGGAAGTGAGTAGTGTAACCTGCATGTCCCCTCTGCCATGTGCTTTCCCCACATCCTGGGAGCTGGAGCTTGGCGGCAGCATAAACCAGCCCCAATCGTGATGCTAACAGGGCTCTAAGGGACGGAGAACAAGGTGGAAAGTCCCTGGGTCCCTGAGCGACTCCATAGCTCACAACCTGTCTGGCCAGCTTATGTGTATGAGAAATTTAGTGCTATCTTGCTTGAGCCACTAGATTTCGGGGCCTCTTTGTCACAGCAGCTGACCTGTTTTCCTGACTCATAATCCCTTAGCCCTTTAGGAAGGATGGGTCCTCCTTACTTCAGCCAGGGGTCCACACCTAGAAGCAGGACTGTCTCTGGAGGGGGGATTTGGAAATTTCTGGGGTTACCTTTGATTGCCACTGTGTCTTGGGATAGGAATGCTAATAGCATTTCATAGGCGGGGAGTCAGGGATGATAAATGTTCGCATTATGCAATTGCACTATAAAGGAAATGACCCACCTAAATTGTGCTTCTCTGCAGAGCCCTGCAGACCCAGCCTCTCTGCTTTAGAGGAGGCTGACTCTGCCTCCCATTGCCAGGGGGCACAGATGGCAGTTACGGCCAATGAGAGTGGTTATTGTGATTGGTTCAAGTATAAGGCTATGGTCCAGTTCTGACCAATCAGCGTACTCCATCCATCTGGTTGCAGGGATTGGTTTAGGGATGGGCACAGGACCCAGTCCCAGACTATAAAAGTCAGTCCTGGGATTGCTAGCGCTCTGGGTTGGCCCTTTGTTTCCATTGCCGCCTGGAAGCTGCCAGAGCCTTGAAGTAGAATGAGACTTGGAAAATTAAAGGGCTTCCTGCTTTTGTAAATAAAGTTTGGTTGATACGCCCATTCATTTTTCATACTGTGGGGGCTGGTGCAATGGCAGAGTTGAACAGTTGTGACAGAGACCGGCCAAAGCCTAAATATTTACCATCTGGCCCTGCACAAATGTTTGCCGTTCCTTGGCCCAGGGCTGCTGGCAGCCGTTTTACCATTATTGGATGCTTGGGGAAAGGAGGTGGGGTGTTGATGGAGAGAGGTAGGGAAGTGTTAAAGTTAGGTGATCAAGGAAAGAGGGTTAAGGATGGAGTGGCAATGAAAGAAGTCAATGCAGGGAGTGAGGGGGGCCTGGCAGAGGAAGGAGGGGTCGCAGGTGCATCTCAGGAAGTTGGCCTTGGAGGCTGAGGCTCAGGGTCCGGGGGGAGGTGTAAGACGGCAAAAGGGAGAGCTGGGATGACTGGAGGGGGTAGGGACAGCACTCACCTTGTGACCTCAGGTCCCCCGATTCTCTCAGGTTCGTCTGTGACCCTAGGAGAAGAGAGGAGGGGCACCGTGTCTAACCAGGGCACAGGAACCCCCCGCCCCCAACCCACTGGCTCCAGGGCTCTAGAGAGCCCCTGCCTCAGCCCACGGTCCCTCCTGGCTGGGTGGAGCTGGGCTGGGGAGGGCCTGGAGTCAGGATTCCATTTCCCTCTCTACCCCTAGAAGGGGACCCATTGGAAATAGTTAGTGCAGGTCGTAGAAAAAAGACTGAAGAATCTGGGAGTTCGAAGAGAGAGGAGAGTGGGCAGAGACACACTTACATATAGGAGACCAATAAAGAGAGAGAAACATACGCGTGTACACGCACATACACACACATCCCCATTCACCTCCTTCAGGGCCTTGCTCAAATGACACTTTAGACAGGTCTGCCCCATTTAAAACTGTAACCCCCCTCTAGTCCACCTCCGATCCCATTCCTGAGTGCATTTTTCTCCTTAGGCTTTAATACCTGATAGTCTACACACTGCTTTTTTTCACTTGTTTATTGCTTGGCTGGTGCCCCCAGAGCAGGGATTTTATACATTTTGCTAAGTGCTCTCCTCCAAGCTCTAGACAGGACAGGCACACAGCAGGTGCTTGATGGCTAACAACCAGCATTTACAAAGCATTCTCGAGGGCCACATTCTAAGGTCTGTCCCTACAGCATCTCATTTAGTCCTTATAATGTCCCAACCAGGAAGGTATTGTTATTACAATCCCATTTCACAGAGGAGAAAAGCGAGGCCCAGAGAGGTCATTCAAGGGCATGGAGCAGAGCTGGGGCGTGAACCCCGAGTGACTGGCTCCAGGGGCTGTGCTCCGGGCCACTCCGCCATCGTGCCTCCTACTGTTTGTTGAGTGAGTAAATAGACAGCCAGCCCCATGTCCAGACCCTGACACACACACCCTCAAATGCAAAGACTCCCCCCCACCGGGAGCAGAGGGGGACGGGACTTACTGATCTTGGATCCCTGGGGCAGAGCGGCGCCCGAGACGCAGCGGTTAGAGTTCTGCCGCTTAGAGGGATCGAGGGTAACCCTGCAGCGTGAGGAAGGTGGTGAGGGGGACAGGGGGAGAGGAGGAGGAGACGTGGTGGCACAGGAGGCAGAGCAGAGTGGAAGACAGGTTAGCGCCCCATCCGTCCCCCACCTGTCCCGCCCCTCTGTCCCCGGGGGCTCACCTTCGGGTCAGTTTGGAGGTCAGCTTGGTGAAGAGGTTGGTGGTGGGGCGGGGCCGCCCGGTGGGCAGGGGCGCGGCCTCATGGGCCAGGGTGGGCGAGGCGGGGGGCCCATTCTGCACACCCCCGCCTCCCCCGCCCCCTGCCCGCCGGTCCCGGACCTGGCCGCCGTGGAAGGTGCTGCGGATGGTGGAACCGCGGGCCAGGCGGCTCCGCTCCCCCGATGGGGGAGCCAGGCTGTGACTGGAGGGAGAGGCGGGGGGCACCCGCGGGGTACCCGAGCTGTGGGCAGAGAAGGACAGGTCAGGGTGAGCCCCCGAGGCAGGCCAGGGCCCCAGTCCTGGTTCCTGACTGTGGTGAGCCCAGAAACCCCAACTCGGAGCTCAGAGACAGGGAAGCCACGTACAGTTGTGTAGGTTGTGTACTGTACAATCCCAGCAGTGGTCTCTTCTCCTTCCGTGCCTTTTTCAAACCCTATCCCCTCCAAACTCCCAACTCGAGCCTTGCCAAGCTCAACAACGGAATATATTCAGATACATTTCTAGGTGAGCACCTTGCTACTTGCCACCCAAACCTGAGGAAACTGGCAAACATTTTGCTATCTGAATTTTCACAATCCAAACTCGGGAAAGGAATAGATTTGAACCTCACGGGGACTTGTGTTTATTATGACAATTTTTCGACAGGTGGAAATAAAGAAGGAACCTTCTTTCTAAGTTTCTTAAGAAGCTGTGTGGCAGTGAGGCCCCTTTCTCCCAGGACCCTCCTCCAAGCCCTCCAGCCCTCCCAGTCCTGACACCAGGGGCCAGACCTCCAATTTCTATCCTTCCAGGGACCCCAGGATCAGCCTTGATGTCAAACAGGGAACCCCGACTGTGGTAGAGGCTGCTCCCTCTCCCCCACCCTCTTAAGAATATGAGGGGCTCAGTTGCTGCCCAGGGCCACTAGCCAGAGACTACATTTCCCAGACTTCCTTGTAGGTAGGTGTGGTCATGTGACCAGGCTCTGGCCAATAGGATATGCGCAGAGTCCTCTGAGCCACTTGAGTCATGCTCTTAAAAAGACCACTGCTTGTCCTCCACTCTCTTTCCACCCTTCCCTCTGGTTGGGAAATAGTGGACACTGGAGACTGGCCTCAGACTTGGTGCTGCAGCCTCATGTGGAGAACGGCAGGATAACCCAGGTACTCAGAGGGCCCCACCTGCCTTCCTCTGGACTTTGACATCACAGAAAAACAAACTTCCAACTTATTTAAGGCACTGTATTTTGCGGTCTCTCTGTTGCATCAGCTGGGTCTATAATCTAACAGATTCACTGTCTCTTCGACAGAACTGGGAGGCCCTGGATGGTAGTGCTTGAGTTCAGACCTTGGAGTCAGTCTGGAATCTTTGTTCTTTGCCTTACTAGCTGTGTGGCCTTGGACGAATTACTTAACCTCTCTGTGCCTCATCTCCTCAGCTGTAAAACAGAGATGAGATCAACCTTATAGAGTTGTTACAGGCATTAAAACTGCCAATATACATACAAGCTGGGCACACATAGTGCTTTCTGATAAATGTAGGCTATTATTATTTGTATTCAATATCCACCAAAGAATGCTCTCATTCATGGAATGCCTGCTATGCGTCAGACCCTGTGTCAGATACAGGGCACACCCTATCCTTCTCACAGGGCCTGGAGGCACAGATCATTGGCCTCATTTCATGGAGAAGAAAATGGAGGTTCAGAGACCTGCCAAAGGTCTTCCTGCCAGGAGAGCGCAAACGTGAGATCTGAACTCACAGCTGAGTAGCTGCAGAATCACTGCTCCCAACCACTCCATAACATGCCCTGTCAAAGTAATGCCTGTGTGCACTTGTCAGCTGCCCCCCAGAGCTGCCTCCTGCTGGTCATTTGGTGCGGCCTCCAGTACTGAACGCAGGAGTGTCAATAACCCCAAAACCTGCCCCACTTCGGGACTTCAACTGGGAGGTGAACCCATCCATTCCCTTCTCTGCTCCAATCAGTCTGAGTCAGTTTCTTTCACCTGCCAGCTGAAATGGATTTCAGGGTCTGAAAACCAGCCAACCAGATAAAGGCAAAGCTATGACATTCTGGGGTTTCTCTTTCTAAAATTCTAAAAAGGGATCATTCAAAAAATCCACTCAGGTTCCCAAGGCTCGTAGGTGGAGAGCAGTGCTGACTGCTGTGCTGGAGCCGATGACTAATGAATTAAGTGGGGAGGCTTTTCAGGGGGGGTCTGGAAGAGGGAGGGACTTGGGAGGGTTCTGCCAAGGGCAGGGCGGCCACACACACTCTCTAACCTATGCCCCCCCCCGCCCCCAACTTCTACTATCCGTGGAGCAAGGCAGGGAGCCCAGTTCACCATCCCATCCCTCCCCCATCCCTCGCCACCCTCCTCATACCTGTTTTCTTTGCCATTTGGCAACAGGGAAGGGCGTTCAGCCCCCGGGCGCTCTGTGCACACATAGGTGTTCCTGCGGGCCATCATGCTGGGGGGAAGGCTGTTCTGCGGGAGACAGGGCGGGAGAGGGGTGAGGGGGCCACCCCTGAATTCCACCCTTTCCTCCCCTCTGCTCTCCCTCTTCAGAAATGAGTCAGGGCTTGTGTGGGAACTGAGAGCGAGCAGGAGACGGTTTAACTGGGGCAAGAGGGCAGAGACATGAAAGGAGAATGGGAG
>PVIY010062489.1:0-10848 GCA_004026745.1 Myrmecophaga tridactyla | reverse complement strand
GGGGCTCATCAGTTTGCAGGTCCCCAAGGCGATCTAACATGCAGCCAAGGAGGCAGCCACAGCCTGGATGCAGAGGAGGAGACGGCAAGACCCTCAGATATCCCAAGGGCAGCTCTGGCTGCCCATGGGGGCGGCGGTCAGAGGGGAGGCCCCCCTTTGCACCCCAACAGAACCGTCCTGCTCATTGTTTGCTGGGTCACCCCAGGGCCCCCAGGAGACACGGCACAGGGGTTGAGAAGGGGTCCGATCTGGTTGCCCCCTAATATGAGCAGGGGTAAGGAAGCTATTCCACATTCTGGGCTGGCCTCCAGGGAGGGAGCAGGCAGGTGTGGACCGTGACCCCTTCCTGGAGGGCAGTGGCTCTAGTGGCCCCCTCTGCAAGGTGGGGTTCTCAGACTTTGGGCCGTGTGGCCTGGGAGTTTGGGAATGCAGATGCCTCGGCCCAGGCCACACGGCTGGGACTCACTGTGCACGGGCCCAGCCCTGGATTTCAGGACGCCCTGCCCCTGCGTTCCTTTGCAGCTGCCGTGACGGGCGGCCCACCCACTGCGGCGCCCCACACTGTCCCCATGCTGGTGCGCTCCCCTGCCCTCAGCAGGCCCCAGAGCAGGGTGGGGGGCAGCAGACCGGGATGTGGCACCCCCACAACTCTGCAGACGTCAGACATGCGCTGACCTCCAGGGCTCTGCAGTGCATGCCATGGGGCCCGTGTCCCCCGCAAACACCTGCTCCGAGCCTGCGGTTTCCGGGCTGTGCGGGCCTGAGCCGGCCAAAGAGCCCTGCCCCCCTCCTGATGGACATATGACATCTTGGTCAAGCCACTACACTTTCAAAGACCCTTTCCTCAGCATGTGGGGTCTCTCTCCTCCGGAGACTTGGCAGCAGCCCCTCGAGCCCCGGAACAAAGCCCAGGCTCCAAACCTTCCAGCCCCTCTCAAGGCCCTTCCCACTCCCCAGACCCTAGGCCCCGGTCAGCACTGCAGGCCTCTGCCCTACTGGCCCCTCTGCCAGCCATCTCCTCCTGTCCTGCCCTCCGCCCTCCACATGGGATCACGCTGGCTGCTTGGGGGTGGACAGTTTCTTCTGGAAGCCTCCTTACCTCCCTGGCCTCACACGGAGTCAAGGCCCCCGGCCCCTGTCCCCAGTGGAAGGAACGCCTGCACCACGGAAGGGCCCGGAAGGCGCCTGCCCTGCAGCTCTGCAAGCCACAGTTCTGCTCCCAGCCGCTGGCTGCTGGTTATGGCGGCCCCGGAAACCTGCCAACTCCCCCTGGGACCCAACCCCCCAAATTAAACCCGGGGCCTGGGGGCCTGGACGCCCATACTTTCTAAGACTCACAGAGTCATTCTGGCAGCCAAAGCTGAGGGCCGGCCAGAGCCACCCCCAGATGGCCCGAAGGCTTCTGTCCCGGCGCCTCCCCGGTGGCCAAGCCCCCTCCTCAAATCACCCAGCCCTTCCCGGTCGGGCCACAGTGACCCCTGGGGCGGGGGTGGGGGCTGGGCAGCACCGTCAGGGGAGGTGTGTGTGGATGGCACAAGCTCTCATTCTCTCACACTCATGTGTTCACACAAATGCGCTCACTCACACACACTGGCCATCATACACCCAATCACGTGCTCACATGTTCACTCACACACACTCACTTTTCACATGCACCCTTACTCACATCCACGCACATGCTATTGCACAGAACACAACACTCTCATGCTACACACTCATTCACACACACTGATATTCACTCATACCCATGCTCACTCATACTCAACCATTTGCTTGTTCATACACATGCTCAAGTCATGCTCACATTCACACATGCTCACTCACACTCACACTCTCACACGCATCAGTTGCACAGTCATGTGTGCACACATCACATTCAGTCACACCCTCATGTATTCTGTCACACATTCACACACACACACACATTTGCATTCACACTCACAGCCCCCACACTCACACATGTACACACACTCACTCACACAACTCTCACAGCCACAGGTTCACAATCACGCACTGTCACACTCACTCACTCTTACAACCACACTGTACACATTTACACGTATACATGTCCTCAAGTCCCTCTCACAAACTTACACTCACACTCAGTTACTCACACTCACTCACACACACACACGCTCCGCACACCTTGGGAAGCCAGATGGGAGCCTGCGCCGGCTGGGTGACTCACGCCACAGGGATTCCAGGAGGTGCCGGCTGCCTGCTTTAACCATCTCCCGTTGTATTTGCTGGAAGTTGTTGGTAACTGTTGCTCGGCAGAGCCCGAGTCCCAGGCCTGCCCTCGCGTCCCGCCTTCTCGGAGCCAGTGCGTGGGGGCCCAGGCCGAGGCACCCTGCAGGCCACTGTGCCCCCCAAAGGGTAGGGTTGGGAGCTTGGCTGCCGGCCACGAGGGCCCGGGGGAGGGACCGGTGCCAGGCAGCGAGAAGATTTGGGCCTTGTGGGGGTCTGGTGTTGCCGTGTGGGGGTCTGGCGTGGCGGGGGGGCGTCCAGCCCTTCCTGAGGCCTCTCGGCTGGGGGCAGCTCTGCAAAGAGGAGGCCGTGGGGGCAGAGTGGGCACGGGGGCTGGATGCAGGGACCCTGCCTGGAGGTGGCGGCGGCAGCACAGGACTCAACTACTGAGACTCAGTTCAAGGCTGGGGTCCCAGGCCGAGGAGGGCCCCATGTCCTGGACCCCCATCTGCAGCCACAGGAATGTCGGTGGGCCTGGGGAAGCCAGTCCCCGCGGCCCCAGCCAGTTGCGGAGGCGTCCAGCACGTCCCCTCTGTCAGAGCTCCAGGTGGCAGGTCACGGCCGAGTCAGCCAAGAGCAAAGGGGCCCCCCAGGCCGGGGCAGGGCTGACAAGGGTCCCTGCCACCTCTGCCAGCTTGCAGGAAGTACGGGCCTCTAACCATGGAGACAAGGTAATGAGACCCCCACGGAAGCCACGTCTAGTGTGATGTGTCCCCAGGGCCGTGTTGAGACGCCCCGAGGGGCTGGGGGAAGGCGGCTACTCGTTTGCACACAAGGAGTCGAAGTGGGTGGGGTCACAGTGCTGGGGACGGAGCTGCCACCAAGATAGTCCAAAGGAGCAACTGATAAACCTCCAAGAACAAAAGGAAAGGAAGGGGGGAGGAAGGACAAGGACGGGGACGTGGGGGGACAGCCCCACCCCCTCTAGCTGTGCCCGGTGGCTGGTCCTGGAACATTCAGTGTGTATTAAACTCCCGCAAAAAGAGCCTCAGGCTTGGCCGAGCTTGGCTGAGCCCTGGACAAGGGTGAGGGCAGGGCGCCATGGAGACCTGCCACCCCCTGAAGCTATCTCGGATGGGGTTGGCCTGGGACTTCACTGGCCTGCGTGTGGGCAGACATGGGGGGTCCAGGCAGGGGGGCGGCCACAACGCCCCCGAGGAGACAGGACCCCTCCACCCCTCACCAGGACCCTGCACGGCGCTGGAGGCCCCCCGTCCGCTCTGCCTCCGGGTGCAGTTCTGCCAGCTGAGTCCCCACTGGAGGCCTCGGGAGGGTGGGGGGGTTCCTAGCTTTGGGAGATGTCCAGATCCAAACCCAGATAAGAAACCTGAGGGCCTGCTCGTGGGTAAGGGGCACGCTGGTTGTGAGTGACAGCCGCTCACACCTTTGGGGAGCCCTGGGTGGGACCCCCAGACTCTCCTGCTCACAAAACGCCCCTTGGGAATTGGATGTCGCTGCCGAAGGGAGCTGTCACCCCCGTTTCTCTTCAAACATCACCATGGGCCTCTGGGGTGCTGGGCTCAGGGTCCGGAGAAGAAGGGGGACACCCCTCCCCCAAGCACGGAGCCAACGGCAGCGCCTCCTCCATGAGCAAAGGCCAGGGCCAGACTCCTGAAGCCAGCGGATGCGCTGAGGCCGTCCTTCCCTCCCGACTGCACCCTGGGGGACCCTGCGGGTGCCCCCAAGACTCACTGACTGGCCGCGCCCCTGCCCCTGCCCCAGGCCCTGTTGTCTTGGGGGCCCCTTGAGCAGAGTCCTCCATGCATCCTCACGCCGGAGCCTGTGGCACGCAGCCCACACACAGCCCACGCGCAGCCCACACGCAAAAGGATTTCAGGGGCGGGGGCAGCAGGCCTGGTCGCGAGAGGTGTCCGGCAGGGCCGTGGCCTGAAGGTGGCAGAGGGGCCACGTGCCCAGAGTGACTCCAGCGCTCAGGACGCTCAGCGGGTGCCGCCGTGGCTGGGCCTGTGCCGTTAGGGCAGTGGCTGGAAGCGGAGAGAAGAGCTGACCCCGGCCTGGCTCTGGGGCTTTGCACGGCGGCCTTTTAAATCCCGTCCAGCGCCCCTGCGACGGGCGGCACTGGCCCCAGCTCACGACACCAGATGCCATGCGGGAGTGAGCTGCCCGAAGTGGCACGGCAGCAAGTAGAGTAGCTGAGCCTCAAACCCAGGACATTGGACGCCAGGTGCCTTCCCAAGGGCTCGTGCGCATGCAGCTGTGACAGGCTCACGGTGGCCTCTGGTCTCCTCTCACCCCAATCATGGGGCCACGTGTGGGGCCTCTGGGGCTGGTGTAGGAGACTCACTCCAGGCCCATCTGCAGAGCCGCCCGACAAATAGCCTGGCCCAAGCTGCCTCAGGCTTAGAAAGGAATGGACGGCTCAGGGGACACGGAACCCAGAGGCAGCACTGCCCTGGTGGCAGCAAGAGCCACCCACTGGCCTCACCAGCTCCAGGTCCTGCTTGGCGGTTCAAGGGCCCTAGCCTCCCTTTGATGTCCCGGATGATGGGGTCACGGGCAGTGGAGGGGTTGCTGTCAGTCGCGGAGGCCAGGGGCTCTGATTGGGCAAGCTGAGGCATGGGCCCGCCCCTGGAGCTGGGGTGGAGCACACACCAGGCCAGCCCCTGGGCCGAGAATGGGGTGAGTCTGGGCCCCCCCAAGACCATCAGGGTTACATTAACACAGATGCAGGCTGGGGGTTGGGGCTGAAAACACACCAATATCCAGTGCAGGGGCCCAGCTTCCCGTGCAGGTGAGAACACGGGGCTGGGGTCTGCCTAGAGTGACCCAGCTAATGTTGGGCAGGGCGGGGTCCCCCAAATTCAGTTCAGTGGAAAACTCACACCAATGTCCCGCCCCAGAAACAATGCTGGAAAATGAAATTTCAAAACTGATGTCATTTTAAATAACACCATAAAACAGCAAATACCTAGGAGCAAACTTGTGGAAGATGTACACAACCTTTAAACAGGAAACTAAACAACTTAAGAGACTCAGGGCCATGCCGTCCCCCAGGGCTCTGCCCTCTAAGAGACCTGCCCTCGGGGTCACCTCAGCCCCAATCAAAATTCCAGCAGGGGTTTTGAAACCAACAAGCTGATAATAAAATTTACATGGAAATGCAAAGGAACAAGAGTAGCCAAGACAAAATAAAAGAAAGAAAGGGTTAAGAGGCTTCCAGCCCAGGACACCAGGGTTTGAAGAAACAGTGATATGGCACAAGAAGACGTAACAGACACAATCTGGAGAATAGCCAAGGCTGCTGGAGCACCCACTGGCTTAATGCAAAGGGCCGTCGTCGTGACCGTTGTGGGGAAAGGAGGGCGTTTGCAACGCGGGGGCTGGGCCACTTGATGCCGCTATGTTGAGTCTTAGCTCACAAACACAATCCATTCCAGAGGAGTTGTAGCTCTAAATGTGAAAAGTAAAATAATAAAGATTTAAGAAACTCATTGAACCTCAAGCACGAAGAACGCAAAGAAAACTACACCTAGGCGTGGCGTAGTCAACTTTCTGAAAACCAAAGGTGAAGGGAGAATCCCGAAAGCCGAGAGAAAAGGCTCCGATGACCCAGATCACATCCCTGGCTGCTCTGCAGAAGGAGCCTCTACGGGGTCAGGAAAACCCTGACCTGCCCGTCCAGAAGTTCATGTCCAGCACAGCTGCCCTCCAGGGATGCGGGGGAAGTAAAGACATTTTAGGATAAAAGCAAACTAAGAATTCATTAGCAACAGACTTGTGCCACAAGCACTGCTAAATAAAATTCCTGCGGGCTGCAGGGAAGCGATGCCAGCTGGAGAGTTGGACCTTGGGGCCAGGAGGGCGGGCACTGCGTGTGGTGGACCATGGGGGTGGGGGTTGGGGGAGGTCAGGGGGCAGGGCACTCTCCAGAGTTCTCATCCCAGGTGGAAACCAGAGGCACGTACTTCACTGATTTCTAAATTCACACAATTCCAACAATAAGCTCATCGTGACTTTTTTTGGGGAGTGGAAATTGATAAGCTGAGTTTACAGTTGATGTGGAATGCAAGGACCAAGAATATCCAAAACACTTTGAAAAATAAAAACGAAACTGAGTAACTAGTACCCTTTGAATCCAAGCCTTCCTCTCAAGCCTCCATAGCTGGACGTGGCCGAACTTGAGGACGATAAACAGATCAGAGGAACTGAACGCAGCTGAGGGCTCAGAAGTGGATGCACAAGAGTACAGCCATTTGGCCGTAGACCCAAAACAATCCAGTGGAGAAAATTTTCATCATACAACACTCTACAATTAATTCAAGATGGACCACAGCCCTGGAACTAAAAGCTAAAACTTAGATGCTTGTAAAATAAAATAGAGATAAATAGCTTCACAATTTAGGGATTAGGAAAATTTCTTAGGTCACAGAAAGCAATTCCATATAAGACAAATATTTTTAAGTTAGACTTTAATAACATTAAAAAAGTTCTCATGGAAAGTCAAAACATTAAGAAAAAAAATAAGCAACCCACAGATTATGAGAAAATATTTGCAAAATGTCCATCTGACAAAGGATTTGTATTCAGGACATAAAAAGAACTACAACGCGTTTTTAGAAGTAGGTGTGCTGGTTTGTACCCCAGAAAAGCCCCTTGGGCCTCCACCGCCCTGGGTCAGGGCTCCCTCCTACCCGGGGTGAGCCCCTCGAGGGCAGGCCCACGTTATGGTCCTCCCTGGGCTTCCACAGGCTTCTGGAAAGGTCCACCACGCATGCAGAGATGCCTGGCTGTTGACCTACAGCTGAGGTGACCCCGAGGGCAGGTCTCTTAGAGGGCACAGCCCTGTGGGGACAAGCTTGGCTGTGGGCTGGGTGGCCTGCCAGGAGCCGGGAGCAGCGGTGGCCGTGCTCGTGGCCATAGGGGCGGACCACGGGCTCCTCCGTGTCCCTCGATTCCATCCCTCAGTGAAGCGAAGCTCCCAGGGGGAAGCCTGTGCAGCGGCTTTGTTAGGGGGCACAGCTGGGCGCTGGGAGGGCTGATGTTACTGGCCCCGGGGTGGGAACTTTGTCTAAAGAACCTCGTTTTCATGTCTTTGCTCCACAGGAGGAAACTGAGGCCCCGAGGTGCCAGGGCTGGACGAGAAGCCAAACTGCCCAACTCTGGCATCTCCCGGCTGTGTTGCAACAGCGAACCCCATAGTCCCCATTTTGTGGCCAAGAAACTGGGGCTTGGCTGGCCAAGTGGTCAGTGGCTGCCTGGTGAGGCCAAGGTGGCTTCTGTTTCTGTCCGCCCCAAGTCTGAGACTTCAGGCCAAGTGCATATGCTCCCGCGTGCTCTCATGTGCCAGCCAGTGCTCCCACGTGCTCTCACATGCTGCCCAGTGCTGTGCTCCCATGTGCTCCCGCATGCTCGTGCATGCTCTCACGTGCCTGTCAGCGCAGTGCTCCCAGGTGCTCCCACATGCTGCCCAGTGCTGTGCTCCCATGTGCTCCCACATACTGGCTGGTGCTGTGTTCCCATGACTCCATGCCCAGTGGGAAAACAGGCCCAGAGGAGATAAGGGGGGCTGGGCTGAGCACACCACCCCTGCCCTTGGGACGTCCCTCATGGGCAGTCCCGACTTGATGTATCCCCCAGTGGCAGCCTCTCCAGACAGCCCAGGCGACCGGAAGAAAACAGAAACACCCTGCAGAGCCCGGTGCCCAGAGGCTGTGCCACTGAGAAGAGAAATCAAATTCAAGGAGATTTAGACAAATTGGGGATGGCGAAAAGCGCCATGTCCATGTGCGGGCAGAGCTGCGCGCGGCCCTTGTTCAGCCTGCAGCCCGTCATCGGCAGCAGGTTCTAGGGTCCCCTTTCGTGGGCCCTGGCGGGGGGTACATGGGGCAGTCCCTTCTGACCCTGAAGCCCATCCAGGCTCAGGCGAACCCTCGGCTCTGGGGTCCTGGGCCCTGTGTCCCAGAGAGGCCCCATCAAAGGCCCGCAGGCAGCCCATCCCCGACTGTCCTCTCATGGGCTCCAAGTTCCCCACCCACCACGGGCCGGCCCCCCTCCCCTGGGAGAGGCACAGCGGGCTGGCAGGCAGGAGTGGGGTGGCTGTCCAGGGCCCGTTTTGGTTTTCCTTCCCTTCCTTCGATTTATTCATTCGGCTAGTGAATCCATGAGCACTTACCGTGTGCTTCTTATGAGCTGAGCTCCAAACCAGGGGGCCAGACTACCCCCAGGATAGAGGCCCCTGGCCTTGCAGGGCTTGGCCGTGAGCAAGTGGCGGGTGTAGGCCAGCGGGGGTGCTGTAGGCAGGTAGTCAGGGAAGGCCACGTGGAGAAGGCGTTGCTGAGCAGAGACCCGAACAGAGGGGCTGTGGAGGCTGGTGGGGGCACAGCCGTGCAAAGGCCCTGGGGCAGGAAGCTGCTGGTGGCTGTGCACCATGAAGGAGGCCCGTGGGGAGTGAGGGGCAGCAGATGGGACCAAGCGCGGAGAAGAGGTGACACCAGCCACGGGCCTCGGGTGTGGAGAGGCCGCCTCTGCTGACCGCCCCAGGCTGGCTGGATGCTGCTGCGAGAGGGAGGGGGAGGAGCCGGCGCGTGGGGCGGCTGCAGGCCTGGGGTCTCTCCTCGCCGGGGGCCACGGCCCAAGACACGGCTGCCCAGGGAAGGAGGGGGAGGGGAGAAAAGGCGGCGAGGCGTGGCCTCCAAACGCCCCATACTGTCTTGCGCCGCCTTGGGACAGGGTGGCGGCGGCCCGTGAACTCATCACTGGCGTGACCCTGTGATGTCGGCCACGCACGTCCTCTTTACTCTGGGGACGCTGAGGCTGGGGCTCAGGGAGTCACCGGGCACCCTGCCCCCCGTACGGGCAGATGACGCCCCCACTTCTGCGGCGCCCGAGGGTAAAGCCTTGGAGACCTGCAAGTGGCGGCCAAACGGGACCACCAGCGGGAGCCACGTGTCCCCCTTTCACGGGAGGAGGCAGCGTGGCGGGGGCGGGGCCGACCGGGGCTCAGGGCAGGGCAGCGGGGGCAGCACGGCCTGCTGGCCCATGGAAGGGCCGGCCTCTGCTCCCAATGGGGAGGGTGGCCCCACCCTGGCCACCTGCTCCCCAAGGTCCCTCCTTGCAACCCCTGCAAGGTCAGCCCCAGGCTCTGGACTGACTGGGCACCCACCCACCCTCAGACCTTTGAGGGGGAAGCCTGGACATGGCAGCGCGTGTGGAGGCAGGGGTAGGGCCTCGGGTTTCAGCTCTGACAGCCACCCCTAGAGGCCAGAGAGAATGCGACAAGCAAGGTGGGGTCTCGGAGAGTTCGTAGCATCCAACCGCCCCCCCCGAAGCAGCCCAGAGGCAAGGAGGGGACGGCTGCCCAGGCCACTGGTCCTCTCTGTTCCCAGCCACTGTCCTGTCCACCCCACCCAGTGGCCCGAGTGTGAGCGTCACACATTGCGTTCACCGAGCACAACCACCTACTCTGCGAACCCGAGTGCAAGGCCACACTTAACACTGTCCCCAGGAGGGTGGCTGACCGTTTGCCAGGTTGGCAGGGAAACCGAGGCACAGGCAGCTCACATCTACCCAGGCCATGCAGACGTCCTGGGGGAGGGTGGGGCCTCTCGCTGCAACCTCCAACCCTGAGGCCCACCCCTCACCGTCCTAGGCCTGGGCCCAGGAATCTAGTCAGCCCTCATGGGCCTCCCAGGGCCTCTGACAGGGCCCTCTCCTCGTCTCGTCTGCTCCAGCTTCTGGAGGCCCCAGAGCTCCTCAGTGCCACCCTCCTCCATCCTCAAGGCCCCCTGGGCCCTGCCCGACCTTCCTCAGGGCTGGCGGTTAGGGGTGCTATGTGCATACACGTACTGTGTGCATACGTGTGCCATGTGCATATGTGTGTGGTGTGAATACACGTGCTGTGTACATACATGTGCCGTGTCCATATGTGTGCTGTGTGCATACATGTGCTGTGTACATGTGTGTGCTCTGTGCATACATGTGCCGTATGCATATGTGTGCTGTGTGCATATGTGTGCCGGGTGCATATGTGTGCTGTGTGCTGCGTGCAGATGTGGGTGGTGTGTTCAGAGGTAAGAACGAAGCTCATCAAGCGGGGTTAAAGTAATTCAGAACATAGGGGTAAGGAAGACAGTGTCTGTACTTTAGAACCATACATACTCTTTGAGACCAGTGGAAGAAAGGTTTATTTGGTCTGGAACTGAAATTTTCAGTAGTGCATAATTTAATTCAAGCTCTGTGTAGCTCATTTGAACAACTGAAACACAGGGAGCACAGAATGAGAAAGAGGTCCTTTAATCCTGTAGAGATTATTGTAATGCCTGTATATACCCTAAAGTATATTAACCAGATAATCAAAAAGCATTGGCAAAGTCCCCTGAGGGAGGGGAGAAAGAATATGGAACTATTAAACTTATCATCAGGGAATCCCCTGATACTGTGTTAAACTTTAGGGACACCCAAATCAATAGGCCATGCCCCAATCATGAGGTCTACTCTTGTGAAGCTTCTGTAGGTAGTGGAGAAGCTTAGATTACCTAAGGGTATGCCTAACAGTTACTTCTGAAGGACCTCTGTTGTCGCTCAGATGTGGCCTCTCTCTCTCTAAGCCCAACTCTGCAAATGAAATCACTGCCCACCCCC
>PVIY010062488.1:0-10851 GCA_004026745.1 Myrmecophaga tridactyla | reverse complement strand
TAAAAAAAAAAAAAAAGTCAAAATCTTTTCAGAGCTGGACCCCAGCTCCCAGGTTTGCCAATTTTCAGAGCTCGAGTTGGTACACGGTTGCATATGTCCCTGAGCTCTATGTGCCCCCCTTTTCTTGGAATCCAGCCTTTTTCCAGTACTTTGTGCTGTCCATTTAAAAAGACCTCTCTTTGTTTGCTTTCCCTCAGCCCCACTCCCTCTCTGCCAGAGCAAAAACTCCAGGTGCCTCTAGTGCTTACTCCAGGTTTATCTGTGCTCAGGCCTATTTTTAAGAGTCCAAATTTGTTAATAAATTCCACAGTTCACCCTTGGTTGAACTAAGTTCTTTCCTGCTATTAAAGTGTATTGCCTTTCCCCATGGGGAACCAGCCTGCCCTGCCGTTGGGGAGGGACACTGGCCTCTGCAGCTTGAGAGACTTACAATTTTGTGTGGGATCTCAGTGTTCCACCCATTCCAGACTGGTGTATGATGTGTGTCCAATCACTGATGTCCCCCCAACAGTTATTCCATGTAGAATTGAGGGCTCAGGCTATTGGATTGGTTGTCCCCACTGCTTGTGAGAATATCAGGAATTCCCCAGATGGTGAAGAGCAACACACTCTTGTGTCAAGGAAGAAATTACAAATAAATATCTTGAGGCAAATGAAAATAAAAACACAATATATGAAAAACTTATGGGGTACAGCAAAGGTGGTGCTGAGAGGGAAATTTATCGCTCAAAATGCATATATTGAAAAGGAGAAAGAGCAAAAATTGAGGAATTAACTGCTCACATGGAGGAACTAGAGAAAGAACAGCAAACTAACCCCAAAGCAAACAAATGTAAAAAAATTTACTATTAATTAATTTCTTAGAATCACCATTGTTAAAGGCAATACTAATAGTACACATCAGAAAGGAAGAAAGTAAAACTTCCTCCCACATAATTTTTTGAATACCTAATCTGTTGCTTGCCATTGGAGGTGTAGTGGCAAATATGCAGATGATCTGGGGAGCATTTTTATCCTGATGGAACTTATACCCTAGTGGAAAGGACAGACATGTAACATGTCAAAAAAAGGATCATTGCAAATTATGAGAAGAGCACTGAAGGAGAATATGAAGATTCTAAAGAAAAATACCAGGGACAGCCTTCTTTTGATGGGATGTTTAGGAAAGCTTCTCTTTAGAGGTGATATTTATGCTGAGAACTGAAGAATAAAGAGGAAGAGGCAAAATGAACAAGGGCATGACACCAAAGCCAGATACCATACTAAAAATATTGACAGATTTGATAAGAAATTTAAACTTTTATAGTAAGGAGAAAAATCCTAGCCATAGTTAAAAGACAAGCCAAGGACTTGGGGGGGGGGATATTTTTTTTAAATGGACAGAAGGATTTGGAAATGTGTAATACAAAAATTTCTTATGAATTAATAGAAAACCTATGAATAACCCCAAAAGAAAAGGAGACAGTTCATAAAAGAATAGATATGAATGGCCTCACTGGCGATCAAAAAGAGAGAAAGGATTGAAGCAATAGTCAGATATATTTTTCACTTCTAGACTAGTACAGATTAAAAGGAATTATAATGCTGAGTATTGACAAAGTTATGGAAAAACAGGTATTCTCATTCATTATATGATGTTTGGAAAATCTTTGATGCAGCAGTTCCAGTTCTGAGAAAGTATACTAAGGGATGATTGGCACACGTGTACATATTTTATACAAGGCTGTTTGTAGTATTATAAAATTGGAAGCATTCTAAACACTCATCTGTAGGGGCCTGAGTAAATAAATTACATTATCTCTGTACAAAGGAATACTTGTTACTGTGTTCCATTAAGAACAATAATGTACACTTGTGTGTTGGAGATTGCATCAAATCCCCCACATAAGGCATGTTCAGTTCCCAATTCTGGTCCTGTGGGTGTAAACCCATTTGTACATAACAACTTTGAAGATGTTATTAGTCAAATTGTGCCCAAACTGAATGAAGGCTGGCCTTAATCCAATATGGTCAAAGTCTAATAAGCATAGGAAATTAGACGCAGAAAGAGAAAGCCACCAGGAGAAGCAAAGATCCAGAGTTGATGGGACTGGAAGGAGAAAGAAGACACCACCACGTTCATTGCTATGTGATGTAAAAATCAAGGACCAAGGATCACCAGCAACCAGCCCAAAATACTACAGAGTATTTCAGGGAGAAAGCATTACCTTGCTGATACCTCAGTTTTGAACTTCTGTCCTCAAAACCAAGAAGAGCCAGTAAATTCACATTGTTCAAGCCAACCCTTTGTATGGAATTTGTTTTAGCAGCTGGAAAACTAAAAAACGTGTATTGACACAAAATGTTGTCTGAAAAATATTAGATGAAAAACAGTTTATGGAATAGTGTGCTGGTTTGAAAGGATGTATGGACCTTAGAAAAGCCATGTTTTAATGAAAATCCCATTTCGTAATTGCAGAATAATCTCTATTCAATACTTATGTTTGAATCTGAAGTTAGATAATCTCCCTGGAAATGTATCCCAATCAAGAATGGTTGTTAAACTGAATTAGGGAAGATGTGTCTCCACCCATTTGGATGGGTCTTGATAAGTTTCTGGAGTCCTATAAAACAGGAAGCATTTTGGAGAAAGGAGATTCAGAGAGAACAGAGAAGAATAACATAGCCACGAGCCCATGCAGAGAGCCCATGAGCCAGCAACCTTTGGAGAAGAAGAAGGAAAATACCTCCTGGGGAGCTTCATGAAACGGGGAGCTTCATGAAACAGGAAGCCAGGAGAGAAAGCTAGCAGATGATGCCATGTTTGCCATGTGCCCTTCCAGCCAAGAGAGAAACTGACTGTGTTTGCCATGTGCCTTCTCACTTGAGAGAGAAACCCTGAACTTCATCGACCTTCTTGAACTGAGGTATCTTTCCCTGGATGGATGCCTTTGATTGGACATTTCTGTAGACTTGTTTTGATTGGGACATTTTCTGGGCCTTAGAACTGTAAACTAGCAACTTATTAAATTCCCCTTTTTAAAAGCCATTCTGTTTCTGGTATATTGCATTCCAGCAGCTAGCAAACTAGAGCAAATAGTATACATAATACCTATCTTATTTATAATTATAAATAGACATTTATGAATGAGATACATTATATTCATGTTATAAATATATATAGACAGACGATGATAAATAGATAGATGATAGACTATCGATAGAGAGAGAGGCAGATAGATAGAAAGGAATCTTTAATGATGTACTCCATGCTTCTAACAGGGGATATGAAATTATGAGAAATTTACATTTTCTACTTCATAGATTTCTGGTTGTTTGAATTTCCATATTTGATTCAAGATGTATTACTTTTATAAAAGAAGAAAAATAATTTCCATTTTGAAAAATAAGAAAAGCATTCTAAAAAAGTAAAAAAGTTCTGCTTGTCCCCTTTGAAAATATTCCAACACTATTTTAAGTTTCCTATTTCTTGGCTAACCCAGAAGGTTATGGGAAAGGTATGGCAATAGTATGCAGTCATCTGTTTACTTACATTAACTAGAATTTAAGCCTCATGAGAGCAGTGACTGTTTTGTTCCCTGCAGTATCTTTAGGTTCTAGAATAGCAGTTGGTTCAGAATAGGTGCTTGGTAAAATATTGAGTAAGTGTGTGAATGAACAAGTGAAAGAAAGAAGTCTCCAGCCTAGGACTTTTGGTGGATGCTTTAGGAAGCCCCTCTTTCTTCTTTGTCCTTGATTTTCCTTCTCCGTTATTCTGATTTCTTAGTGACCTTTTGATGCCCTCCTTGAAATCTCGTGAGAATTCTCACCCCACATTGTTTCTTTTTTTTTCATGTTTTTTGTATAATATAACATATATACAAAGCAAAGACAGAAAAAAGTAGTAGTTTTTAAAACATTCTTCAAAATGTAGTTACAGGACAGAACCCAGCGTTTATCATGGCTACCATACCATTATCTCAGATTTTTCCTTCTAGCTGCTTCAGAACATTGGAGGCTATGAGGAGTAAATTTTTTTATTATCATCACTTTCAACTTTTTTTTCATTGTTGTGAAAAATAGCGTATATACAAAAAAGGAATAAATTTCAAAGCACATCATCACATTAGTTGTAAAACAAATTTCAGAGTTTGGTATGGATTACAATTCCACAACTTTTGTTTGTTTGTATGTTTTTAGCACAAATTTTCATTTATTGATGTTGAATCAAAAAATATATTTTCAAATTTCAGTTTCAAAGAATGGATGAGGAAAATGTCAGTGGCACTTTGATGCATATACTTAACATCAAAACACTGTGGGGTCAGTAGAATTATCCCCTTTTTAAATGAAGAAACAGATTTCAGAGTTAAAATATAAATGGTGAAGGAAATTTTTTTAATAATTGGATTTAAAAAACACAGCCTTAGATGAAAAATCCTCAATATAGTTCAATACAAAAAAAATTGAAAAATGAATCCACCTTTGCTTAAAAAATACCATTTAGAAATTTGTCCTCATACAAAATAATGTCCCATGGAGAGAGCGATGAAACCTCCCTCAGTTGTTTTGTCTTAACTGCTACTCGGAAATGCCAGTTTAATCTGGCATTAAAGAGTTCTAAATTAGCCCAGCTAGGAATTTCTGTTATAGACCCTTTCCTCTTCATCCTCTTTAAAACTTTTTTCTTTGTTTGATTCTGTGATAATATGTTTATCCTTTTTTTACATGCTTGTATTATAAGCTGCCTCAATTCCATTTCAGATATAGTTAAGTGATTAAAAATTACCACTTTTTTAAAAGGTTTTAACGTTTTCTATGGTATAGTATAACATATATACAAAGCAAAGTAGTTTTCAAAGCACTCTTCAACATGTAGTTACAGGACATATCCCAGAGCTTGTCATGGGCTACGATATGATCCTCTCATATTTTTTCTTCTAGTTACTCCAGAATATAGAAGGCTAGAGGGCTTAAATATTTTTTTATCATCACAATTGGCTTTTTTTCCTTCTTTTTTTGTGAAAAATGACATATATACAAAAAAGCTGTATTTCAAAGCACAGCATCACAATTAATTATAGAACATATTTCAGACTTTGACATGGGTTACGATTTCACAATTTTAGGTTTTTACTTCTAGCTAGGTGTTCTTTAGGATTGGCTGGAATGGTCCTGGTCGGGGTTTGGTAAGTTATGATAGGTAGCAAGATCTAACTAAAGGCGCTCCAGAGCAGCCTCTCAAGTCTATTTGAACTCTCTCTCTGCCACTGATACTTTATTAATTATACTTCTTTTCCCCCTTTTGGTCAGGATGGAATTGTTGATCCCATGGTGCCAGGTCTGGAATCATCCCTGGGAGTGATCTCCCACATCGCCAGGGAGACTTTCACCCCTGGATGTCATGTCCCACGTAGAGGGGAGGGCAATGATTTCACTTGCAGAGAGACTGAGGCCACATTGGAGCAACAAAAGAAGTCCTCCAGAAGTAACTCTTAGGTATGCCATCAGGTAGTCTAAAGTTCTCCACTACTTACATAAGTTTCACAAAAGAAAGCCTCGTGATCGAGGGCACAGCCTATTGATTTGGGTGTCCCTAAAGCTTGAGACAGTATCAGGGAATTCCCTGATAGGTTAAATAGTTACATATTTTTTCTTCCATCTCTCGGGACATTGCCAATACTTTTTGAATATCTACTTATATATACCCTAGGATGTATCCAGGCATTACAATAATCTATACAGGATTAAAGGACATCTTTCTTATTTGTGCTCCCTGTGTTTCAGTTGTTCAGATGAGCTATACAGATAGGGTGAAATAGGTTATGCACTACTGAAAATTTCAGTTCCAGACCAAATAAACCTTTCCTCCATTGGTCTCAAAGAATGTGTGGTTCTCAAATATAGACACTGTCTTCCTTACCCCTATGTTCTGAATTACTTTAACCCCAACCAGTTCGGCTACATTCTTATCTGTAAATATCACATTAAATATATAAAACAGCCTTTCAGAATCCAGAAATAATAATCACCACTCCAGACTTAATGTGTCTGCTCTAAAAGCTCACAATCTAGGCCCCTGTTTTCTTATAAGCATTTCTACAAGTGACCATACTATTGTTGTTTTTTTGTTTCTGGCTTATTTTGTCTCACCAAATGTCCCACATGTCCATTCACATCATTGGATGCCTAACGATTTTGTTCCTTTATTTAGCAGCATAACCTTTGTTCATAAGTATGCACAATCATTCGCCAATCTACTTCTCCCTCAGGGCATCCTTCAGCCACCTGCATTCATTGAGCATCATGTAGAGGGCCCAAAGTCCACAGTCCATCAACATTCTCAATTTTAGATCATTTCATTTTTCCCAAGAGAAAGAAAATCAATAAACACACCCTCATGAAATAGGAAATCTAAACCTCCTCTTAACTCTTGTCCCTCCCCCCATTATTTACCTCTGCTGTTGCTGTGGTAGTGCTGATGGTTTCCTTTTGAACATAGCTCATAGCATGCAATAACAGTTTTACCCCTGTACCCTGGACTTAAACACTCTTTGTACAAAAATCATATCTTTGAGGTAATTCTTGTGAGAACTAATTCATATTTCTAGTGTGAATCAGTGGGACACATCGGTCTATACAACCCCTTTCATTCTTGTTCACCTTCAATATGGTAATATTACTTCTAGACCCACCTGAGAACCACCTTCACTCCTATCTATTCCCTTACATTGGAGTTCAACCTTATTAGCTAACGGTTCACCCATCTCTAGCTTCTATGTATCTCGAAGTCCCCTATGTTCTTATTATAAGCCTCTGATTATACCTTTATGCTGGTCATAAAAGTGGAATCATACAGTGTCTATCCTTTTGTGTTTGGCTTACTTCATTCAGTATTATTTCCTCTAGGCTCATCCATCTTGTCATGTGCTTCAGGACGTCATGTTGTCTTATTGCTGCATAATAGTCCATTGTATGTATATACCACTTTTTTTGATTGATTCATCTGTTGATGGGAATTTGTTTCGTTTCTATCTTATGGCACTTGTGAATGATGCTGCTATGAACATTGATGTGCAAATGTCTGTTTGTGCGTTGTTTTCAGCTCTTCTGGGTATATACCAAGTAGTGCTATTGTTTGGTCCATAGGGGCATTTAGTTTCCTAAGGAACCACCAAACAGTCTTCCATAGTGGCTGCACCATTATACATTCCCACCAGCAGTGCATAAGTGTCCCAGTTTCTCCACATCTTCTCCAACATTTATAGTTCCTGTTTATTTAATAGCAACCATTCTTATTGTTATAAGGTAGTATCCTATTCTAGTCTTGATCTGCATTTCCCTTATAGCCAATGAAAATGAGCATCTCTTCATGTGCTTTTGAGCCATCTGTATTTGCTCTTCAGAAAAAAAGCCTATTCATATCTTTACCCCATTTTATAATTGGGTTGTTTGTTCTTTTGAGTTGTATGATTTCTTTGTATATACAGGAAATCAAACCTTTGTCTGATACGTGATTTCAAAACATTTTCTCTCATTGAGTTGGCTGCCTCTTCACCTTTTGACGAAGTCTTTTGAAGTGCAGGGGCATTTGATTTTGAGGAGTTCCCATTTATCTATTTTTTCTTTTGTTGCTTGTGTTGTGGGTGTAAAGTTTAGGAACCTACCTGCTATTACTAGGACTTGAAGATGTTTCCCTACATTTTCTTTTAGAAGCTTTATGGTGCTAGTTCTTATATTTAGGTGTTTGATCCACTTTGAGTTAATTTTTGTGTAGGATGTAGGATAGGATCCTCTCTCATTCTCTTGACTGTTGATATCCAGTTCTTCCATGCCCCATTATTGAAAACACTATTTTGTACCAGTTCAGAAGATTTGGGCGCCTTATCAAAAATCAATTGACCATAGATTTAGTGGTCTCTTTCTGCACTCTTGATTTGAATCCATTGGTCACTGCTTCTGTCTTTGTGCCAGTACCATGCTGCTTTGACCACTGTGGCTTTATAATAGGTTTTAAAGTCAGGGAGTGTTAATCCTCCCACTTTGTTCTTCTTTTTTAGGATGCATTGAGCTATTCGGGGTCTCTTTCCCTTCCAGATGAATTTGGTAGTTAGCTTTTCCAAATCTTCAAATAGGTTGTTGGAATTTTTATTGGTACTGTGTTGAATCTGTAGATCAATTTGGGAAGAATTGACATCTTAGCTATATTTAGCTTTCCTATCCATGAGCAGGGAATGTCTTTCCACCTATTTAGATCTCCTTTAATTTCTCTCTGAAATGTTATGTAGGTTTCTGTGTACAAGTCCTTTATATCCCTATTTAAGTTCATTCCTAAATACTTGATTCTTTTAGTTGCTATTTTGAATGGAATTTTTTCCTTAACTGACTCCTCAGCTAGGTCATTGGTTGTGTACAGAAATGTTACTGATTTTTGCACATTAATTTTGTATCCCACCACCTTGCTGAATTTTTTTATAAGCTCAAATGACTTTGCTGTAGATTTCTCAGGATCTTCCAAGTATAGTATCATATCATCTGCAAATAATGTGAGTTTTATGTCTTCCTTTCCAATTTGAATGCCTTTTAGTTTTTGTCCAGTCTGATTGTTCTAGCTAGAACTTCTAGCACAATATTGAATAATAGTGGTGACAGTGGGCGTCCTTGTCTTATTCCTGATCTTGGGGCGAAAGCTTTCAGTCTCTCCCATTGAGCACGATGATGGCTATCAGTTTTTCATATATTCCCTTTATCATATTGAGGTAGTTACCTTTGATTCCTATCTTTTGGAGTGTTTTTATCAGAAAAGGATGCTGAATTTTGTTGAATACTTTTTCAGCATCAATTGAGATGATCGTATGATTTATCCCTTTTGATTTGTTAATGTGTTGTATTACATTAACTGATTTTCTTGTGTTGAACCATCCTTGCATTCCTGATATAAATGGCACTTGGTCGTTGTGGTGTATTATTCTTTTAATGTGGTGTTGGATTCGATTCATTAATATGTTATTGAGAATTTTTGCATCTATGTTCATTAGTGAGATTGGCCTGTAGTTTTCCTTTCTTATAGCATCTTTACCCGGTTTCAGTATTTAAATGATATTAGCTTCATAAAATGAGTTAGATAGAGTTCCTTTTTCCTCAATTTTTTGGATAAGTTTGAGCACAATTGGTGTTAGTTATTCTTAGAATGTTTGATAAAATTCCCCTCTGAAGCCATCAGGACCTGGGCTTTTCTTTGTACAAAGATTTTTCATGACTGATTGAATATCTTTATTTGTGATTTGTTTGTTGAGACTTCTGTTTCTTCCTGAGTCAGTGTAGCTTGTTTGTGTGTCTCCAGGAATTTGTCCATTTCACCCAAGTAATCTGGTTTGTTGGCATATATTTGTTCATAGTGTCCTCTTACGATTTCTTTTATTTCTTCAGGGTCTGTGGTAACACACCCATTCTCATTTCTGATTTCATTTCTTTGCATCCTTTCTTTTTTTTGTCAGTCTTGCTAGTGTCCCATCAATTTTACTGATTTTCTCAAAGAACCACCTTTTGGTTTTATTGATTCTTTCTGTTGTTTTTTGTTCTCCCATTCATTTAATTCTGCTTTAATCATCATTATTTCTCTTCTGTTTGCTTTGAGGTTAGTTTGCTGTTCTTTCTCAAGTTCCTCTAAATATGCTGATATGTCGTGGATTTTTGCTATTTCTTGTTTATTTTATATAGGCATTTAGAGCAATAAATTTCCCTCTTAGCACTTTGCTGCATCCCATAAGTTCTGATAAGTTGTATTCTCATTTTCATTCATGTCCAGATAGCTGCTGATTTCTCTAGCAATTTCTTCTCTGACCCACTGGTTGTCTAAGAGTGTATTATTTAATCTCCATGTATTTGTGAATGTTCTCCTTCTTTGGTAGTTACTGAGATTCAGCTTCATCCGACTGTGATCAGAGAAAGTGCTTTGAATAATTTCAGTGTTTCTACATTTACAAAGACCTGTTTGTGCCCCAGCATACAATCTGTCTTGGAGAATGTTCCATGAGCACTAGAGAAGAATGTGTATCCTTGTGCCTTGGGGTGCAATGACCTATATATGTCTGTTAGGTCTAATTCATTTATCAAGTTTTTTAACTTATCTGTTTTCTTGTTGATCTTCTGTCTGGTTGTTCTTTCTATAGAGGAGAGTGGTGTATTGAAGTCTCCTACTATTATTGTTGAAATATCTATCATTCCCTTCAATTTTGCCAATATCTGTCTCATGTACTTTGGAGCTCCTTGATTGGGAGCATAAACATCTATGATTGTTATATCTTCTTGGTGAATGACCTTTTAATTAGTATATAGTGTCCTTCTTTGTCTCTTATAATGTCTTTACGTTTAAAGTCTATTTTGTCCAATATTAGTATAGCTACTTCTGCTTTCTTTTGATTACGATTTGCATGGAACATCTTTTTCCATCCTTTCATTTTCAATCTATTTGTATCTTTGTGTCTAAAATGAGTCTCTTGTAAGCAGCATATAGCTAGATTATGCTTCTTAATCCATTCTGTCAATCTGTATCTTTTAATTGGTAATTTAGTCCATTAACATTCAGAGTTATTACTGAAAAGGCATTTCTTGATTCCAACATCTTATGTTTTTTATTTTATTTGTCAGATGTATATATTTTTTCCCTCTTTCTCTTTGTATTCTTTAAATTAGCCTTAGTGGTACTCTTCAATTCTGTGCCCTACTCCAGACCTCCCTCTCCTGTTTTTTTTTTTTTTAGCTGGCAGAACTCCTTTTAGTATTTCTTGTAGGACCGGTCTCTTGTGACAAATTCTTTCAGGGCTTCTTTCTCTGTGAATCTCTCCCTAATTTTGAAGGATGATTTGGCAG
>PVIY010062487.1:0-10852 GCA_004026745.1 Myrmecophaga tridactyla | reverse complement strand
TTAAATGAGAAAATAAATTTTAAAAATTAAAATTTTAATGAAACACCAAATTATAAATACAATAAGGAGGAGAAGAGGAAAACTATCGAACCTCTAGAATGTAGTGAGCTGAAGTAAGGTGGAAGAGTTCCCATTACTTTCCTTCTGTTCCAGGACGTGTGAACTGTCCTGGGATGCTTTCAACAGTCATTTCTGATAATCGTGGTCTTTTGCATTCTTCCCTCCCCTTTCCTGGGTCATTCTGTGAATGGGAGTGATTTGTTAAGGGCCAGTGAGTGGGGCTTAGATTTCATTAGATCCTATAATTAAATGGTGCACCCTAGAAACGATGCAGAGTGAAAGACATCTTACACAACTAGAACTTCAGAGTCCCAAGTAGCCTTCAAGACTAGAAGGGAGGCTCTGAGTCTACAGATGAAGAAACCAGGGCTCAAACAAATTTTGACCTCTCAAAGGTCACCAACCTAATAAAGATTCTTTCACTACACAAAAAATGGTTCTGATTCCTTGGGTTTTGCAAGCCTGCATCTGTGGCACTGACCTCCTGGCCAATTGGGATGAGAACAGCTGTGTCTGATTCCCCTTCTCACTCCTACATGGGAGACAGGCTCTGCAGGAGCACAAAACCACTCAGGAGCCATGAGCTGTGAAGCGCCCTGAGGAAAGTATGTGAGGGACACCTAGAAAGGTGGGGACCATTGACAGCAGTGAGGTCATGGAGACCCCCATGGCACCTGCCATGGCCAGGGCCCCACTCAGGAGATCTGGCTGCTACTCAGCACTTGCCTGATATTCTGCTGCTGTCTTTCCTTCCTTCCAACAGCTTAAACTGTGCCATGTGGGGCCCTGGTTACATTTTAAACATAAGACTCCCTCAATCCTGTCACAGAATGGTCCAGCATAGCTAGAGTTAAGAGTTTGGTCTCTGAATCTGGGCAGCTGGGATTTCTAATCCAGATTCCGCCAGTAAAAGGTGGGTACCCATGAGAGTTACTTCAATTCTTGAGACTTCAGCTTGTTCTTCTATAAAATGGAAAAATGAGAATGCTTTGCATGATGCCACAAACACCTGAAATCCAATTTAGCACTTTGGGACCTATATTTCCATATCAACAGGCATTTTCATAGGTGGTCCCTTAATTCTAGATAATTTTTATTTCTTCCATATGAAAATAAGCCTACAAACAAAAAAAGAGAGAGAGAGAAAAGACGCATTTCATCTTTTTTTTTTATGAATGGCAGCAGCATACAGTCAACTCTGCCTGCTGCAGCTAGGGTCAGCTCCCAAACTCAGGTCCTTTCCTCACACCCATTGCAATCAACTCAGCAACTCTGTTTCAGTATCCTTTTGGATCACCCATAAGAAACCCTAGACTTAAATGACCTTCATATACCCTTCAACACCATCTCCCTGTCCACACCTTGGGCCTTAATCATTTCTGGGATTGCATCATCTTTGAAATTATAAATGCTTATTTTCTACTCTTTATCCATGGGACACTGGATCCTTTCAGCTCTCTCGTGCCCATTTTTGCTTCAGCCTCAATAGTTCCATTCTTCCTTTGACTCCATCTATCTCCCATCAGCCTACCCTGACCTCATTCCTCCCCCACACGATATAAACTCTATGGTACTTCTCTTCTCCACGCTCTTGGCAGCTCCTATGTGCCCTTGTCCTATGGTCCCATACAGCATCCGGCAGATTCTAACCCTAGTTTAATCTAAGCATCTATTTCATCTGTTTCTGCAAACAGGAAATTGCATAGTGCTGCAGAAGGCCAAATGGCATTGGATCTGGGTGCCTGAGTCATTGTCTCCAACCTCTGCTGGGCTCTCAGTACAATTTGGGGATTCTTGCCCTAGTCAGCACCATTCTCATATCTTCCCCTTTGCTCAGAGTAAATAAGTGACTTTTTGCCACAAAAGGGTCCTTTCTACAAACTTACGTTCAAACTCTTTCCTTTTTTCCTTCTTCTTTCAGTGGAAAGCACATCTGTCAAGGTAACTGTAACCTGAATCTTCTTGCTCTGTCAGCTACTCTCAGGAAATACCTTTATGCTCAATTTCTGGACCACCTTGGGATTCAAGTCTCAGGTTATAATCATGTCTAAGACTTTCCACTTGAAAATCCTTATGTTGTCTATGTTCTTTGCTCATGCATCCCCTGGCCCCCACTGCCCATTCCTTGCCTCTTCTTTATGCATCCAAACTTCTGGGGGTAGTGTTTTGTACTTCCTTTCTCCCCTTCCTTATCGTACTTCTCTCCAAGAACCACTGCAGTCAGTAAGACATTTACTGTTGTCTTTTAGCTGAATTGTTAATGATGTCAGATGTATTATTACTTTTGCTTTTTTTTTCTTTTTGGCATTTAACTTTGAAAAGGAGTTTTTCCTTCTTTTCCTCCCTTCTTCCCTCCTCCTCCTTTTTTCTTTCTTTCCTTCTTTCCTTCCCTTCTCTCTTTCTCTCTTGTTCACCACTCCCTCCTCTCCTTCTTCTGTGTTTATTCTACACACATACTCTTTCAGGCATGTATATTTTTCAGATGAAGTATAAGCAACTTGTCCAAGATCAACACAACTAGGAAGAGTTGGGGTGTGGGTCTGAACCCATAGAGTCTGATATCTGTGCCTCCTTAACTGCCATCCACAGCTTTCCATCTCTCCCACTGTTTGCATGCTATGGCTCCAGGACTCAACACTGGCCTTGATTTGGTCTTCCAACCATTCAAGTCACCCTTGGATGAGAAAAGAGAAGTAGAGCCATTATTTCCAGAGGGCACCTGAATAAATGCATATAAAAAATGAGACAATGCACTAGTAATGTTTGCTACCCTTCCCCCAAATGATCAGATCCAGTCGGGTTTACTGTGTTTCCAAATCAGGATCTTTGGGATGGTGAGTTTCATTGGAGAAGAGGAAAGGAGAGAGTGATTCACAGAATCAACACAGGTCAGAGGTAGCCATGCTCTCTGGTGTAGTCCAATACAAAAAGTTGCAGAGGTTTTCCCATATGGCACAGGGATCCAATAAGAATCTGAGTGCAATATAAAGTAAGGTGAGAGAGAAGGAATCCATTTCATGAATATATGCCTGTTCTAAGTACATGAAATATAGTTTCATGTTGGTAAAAATGTATTTAAAAATATTGTACCATAGCCGAGTATACACTTTATTCAGCTTAGATTGAAAAAATATCCAAAGACCAAGAACTAAAAAAGCACAAAGTGAGAGTAGTGCATCTGTGAATTCAATGTTATATGTGGTTGTATCCTAAGGCTTTGATTTGGGGGTAAAGGCAACAGGACAGAGCAATATATTTTTTTCCAATTTAGAGAAAACTTTAGTAGCTGTGATCTTTCACATGAAGATTTTTAAGAGAGCACAAATATCACCATGAGTTAAATTAAATTCACGTGTTTATTTTGATCTAAGGATCAAAAATCTATTTTAATAGTGACATTTTACTTTTTAATCTTTTATTATTTTAGGGTGCAAAGATGGAACAACTATTTCCTTAACAGCTTTCTATAGCTCTCAGGACAATTTTCTGCAACTTTTCACAAACTTGCTAAAATAAATACAAGTGCTTTCCTGATACTGATATTCCCCAGCCCACCCCCAATTTATGATGACTCTGACATATTATAATAAAGCTATAGCTCCCCGAGGTTCTCTTTTTACTGCTCCAGCAGTTTTTCTCTTCTCTTTCCCTTATTGAAAAAGAATCCTATTATTAAGTACTTAAAATGTTCAAGGCTCCAAAAGGGAGAAAACCTTTCAGTATGAGAGATTAATAATAACAATAAGAAATATAAAATGCAAGATGGGAGTTCAAAGCCAAATAATAATTTTATTTGCAGGGTTCAAGTCAAATATTATTTCTTTTGAACTGAAGCTTTCTGATTCATAGACACAGCTCTGCATGCTACATCCTAGGATTTTTGCTTCCTGTTTTCCTTCTTTCATGCTCACAGCTACTTCCAGACAATTGCCTAACACTGGAATATTTTCCAAAGCATGACTCTTTGAAATCACCCAAAAGGCTACTCTTTGTGAACTTTAAAGATAATCATAATTTATGAGAGTTGATTTGAGCAATTTACGATTCATGCATTGGTCAGTCTCCAAAGCACATGTGTCAAGGAGCCGTGCTGTGGGAGTGTAAGGGGAAGCTCACAGAGGACAAACGTGGAAGCAAGGCAGGACATGTTCTGAATGGCTCCAAGTTGGGGAGCAGATATATATTGATCAGTTTGGGATGCTTGTCCATTTTGATAAGCCATCTCCTATTGGACTGAAACTCTTTTGCCACCAGGTGCTTCTTACCTGCAGTTCTGTGGGGTGCACTCCACTGCTCCATTTTCTCAGATCAGCCCCTGGTGGTTAATTGTTTTGTCTTCTGGGAAATCCTTCCTCAGAAAGAAGCAACTCCTGGCAACACCCAGTGCAGGTACGCCTTTTATTTTATTTAACAATCCCTCCTTTTAGTCATTTTTCCAGTAACCTCACTGAAAACTTGGCCAAAATACTCTAGTCATCACTATTGATTTCATTTCTTGTCCGGTGATTGAGTAGCCTTGGTCACTCGTTTAGTTCCTTGATTCCTTTTCCATTTTTCATGTTTGTTTCCTTTCTTGATTGCAGTGAGTTTGTTGGGTGGCTGTTCAATTACATTTAAGACCCTGAGAGTGGGGTTACTTACTCAGTTGAGTGGGTTATGGGTACAGCCCAATCTCCCGGGCAGGATGTTTATTATTTTTATTTTTAATCTCAGCCCATTAGAGCCAGTCCCACTTCTATCTCTTTTTCCTTTTGATTAGCTATCTTAAGAGCAGTCATCTTTCTTGAGCATAACAAGGAATCTGAACAGAATCTTGAAGAACAGTGTCTTGAAGAACAGTTTGTACAATAAGAAATAAAAACACAGACTGATAATCACAATTAGAAGCATAAATCCAAAAGGTACCGGTTGTCTCATATTCTATTAAACCAAGAACCTAGGTCAGGAAATAGGTCTGTCAATTGAAATGTCTGAGCCCAACGGGTATGATGAAAGCTTGTAACTTGGTCCTTTAAAATCGTCACTGTACCAGACTTATTAATATAAAAGTAAAACAAAACCAGGCAATTATCTGCAGTTTACAAAGGGAATGCAAAATTGCTTGGACAATGAATAGGAGCAGAATCTCATAACCCAGAGAAGCGTGCTATAGTGTTCTATTAAAACACAAAATTTCTCTCCACAATCACCCTCCTTTTTGATCAAAGACAACTCCAAGAAGGATTCATCTTGATCATAACACAAAGCTGGTTTCATTAGATTTGGCTTGATTATTTTCATAATGGCAGCAAGAATGGGGATTTACCATATAGGCCTTTTTAAGTTTGCTTTACTGGTAGTTTCCAAAGGAACCTCAGTTGGAATTTTAAAGTCCTCTTGAGGCTAGGAAGTCAAGGTAAGAACTTGACACCAGATTTACCTGCAATACCTATGGATTTGGGTTAATTTCTTTTTCTTGAGTTCTCCAAAGTATCCTATGGTTCTTGTGCCTGCCAGAAAGTGACCTTCCTTACTGACCTGTAAATCTGAGAACCCTGGAGCCAGGTACCAGATTGGTTTTTTCTAAGAGAGTTTTATAAGCGTTGGCTCCATAAAGTCAAACTTAGTTCCTTAAAAGTCTCTGGTCACGTCCGATTAAATGAGAACCATTCTCACACATGACATTCCAGTCAAAGCTTCTATGCAACCAGTGTCTCCAATTATGTCCTGTAAACAAGGAGGACTGATTCTTATTGTAAAGTGCAAATAATTACTTTACAGTAAAAATTAGAATATTCAAAAAGAGTTTCCAAATTCTGGAGGGATTAAGCAGGGAGAAAAAGATAAATGTTTTCTGAATGATAGACAGCTTGGGGGAAAGAGTAAGGGACTCCTTGTATCTAGAAAATAGAACATTAAAACATCAGCAGTAATCTAAACAGAGCCTATATTCATTCTCTACCAGTTCATTCAGTCCTAGGTAATGAATCCTTGTTCCCACTCAGCCTTGTGTTAGCCATCTCATGAACCCCTAGATCTCTTTACCAGAATTCTGGAATCTTGATTCAGTCCAGTGATACAGTCTCAATGTCATTAGAAGCCTGTGCCCCAAGTACTTGGCACAGTCCTTTCCATGGGTCTCTGAGACAATTACTTTTGTTGAAGGTAAAGCATTCTGGCTGGTATTTGATGGCATGTTGTTTTCAGGACAGCATCAGAATAAAAACTATCCTTTGACCTCTGGGTGCTACAAGAAAGCAGAGGAGGGCACAAAGGACACAGTGGTACCTTCCAACCTGATCTTCTCCCTGCCTCTGGAGGCTGTTGGGGTCTCCTTCAGATCCCACCAAAACCAATAACATAAAACTTTAGACAAGCTATTACCTGAGGGAGTTTATTTGAGCAAGTTGCAATTCATGAATCAGATAGCATCCAAATTGCATATGGAAAAGAGCTCAGCTCTGTGAACATTTTTGAAAGGAGAAACATGCAGATACTAATACAAAGAAGAGATTTTAGACAATGCCCATTTAGAGGGGTGAACCACAAGGGCAGCTGGGACGATGGAGAGATAAAGCCATCTGACTCAAGTCCTGGTTCTTATGACTAACAGATATTCTTTTAGGCATTTATTCAAAATATCCGATGGATGTCCCTGTCTCAGTGCATCCACAGACGTCTGCAGTGTAAGGCAGCAGAAACATTGCCGGAGTATTGTATTTTTGATGTGAAGTAAGTAATTACGGATGTGTTTTGTTTTACTGTAATAGTATTATCAATATTTATTCTGAACTACATCAGCAAAATGTATGAAGTTCCTATCTCCTAGGAATTCTCTCTTGATTAAGAAATGGCCATACTTTTTTTTAACTTCTTTTTATTGTATAATATAACATATATACAAAGTAAAGAAGGAAAATAGCAGTAGTTTTCAAAGCACTCTTCAACAAGTAGTTACAAGACAGAACCCAGAGTTTGTCATGGGCTACCATACCATCCTCTCAGATTTTTCCTTCTAGCTGCTCCAGAATATAGGAGGCTAGAAGGAATAAATAATTTTTATCATCACAACGGACTTTTTTTGTGAAAAATAACATATATACAAAAAAGCAATAAATTTCAAAGCACAGCACAATTAGTTGTAGAACAGATTTCAGGGTTTGGTAAGGTTACAATTCCACAATTTTAGGTTTCTATTTCTAGTCGCTCTAAGATACTGTAGACTAAAATAAGTATCAATTTAATGATTCAGCAATCATATTCATGTGTTAAAACCTATCTTCTCTGTATAACTCCACCATCACCTTTGAACTTTCTATCCAACACTTTAGGGGTATTAGGGCTATGGCCATTCTAACTTTTTCATGTTAGAAAGAGCTGTCAATACTATGAGATGAGAGATGGAACTAGCTGATGTTCTAGAGAGGCTGGGCCCTCTAGGTTTCAGGACTTATCTGGTCCAGGGACCTATCTGGAAGTTGGTTTCTGGAAAGTTACCCTAGTGCATGGAATTTTTGTAGAATCTTACATATTGCCCTAGGCGTTCTTTATGATTGGCTGGAATGGTTTTGGTTGCGGTTGGCAAGTTATGATAGGTAGCAATATCTAACTGAATCTTGCATAAGAGTGACCTCCAGAGTAGCTTTTAAACTCTATTTGAGTGCTCCCAGCCACTGATGTTTTATTAATTTTTCCCACTTTTGGTCAGGATGGAATTGTTGATCCCACAGTGCCAGGGCTGGACTCATCCCTGGGAGTCATCTCCTATGAGAAATGGCCATACTTTTTAATAAAGATGATATATAAAATATGTGTTTGAACCGTAGCATTTGAATATTTATGTCATGGGTATAATTTGGAATAAGGGCTAACATATAAATAGGGTAAAATAGAATGAATTAAGTTTGAAATTCAGTCTGTTAAGGTAATACAAACCATGCAAGGTAACAGCACACTCTTATAAGTCTTCAGAAATGAAACCCTAGAGATGGTTTACTGAATACTGGAAAAGTGTGGCAAGCGTGGGCGGCACTTGGCAAACAAGGGGCTTTTAACTGTGGTTGGAGGGCCCTGACTTGGAAGAGATGTGTTGAACCTTGTTTGACAAGCAAGTCTTAGATAAATGAAGAGCATGGCCAAGAAAAGAAGTATCAAGTTCAAGAACCCACGGTGACTGTCCTAGGAGCAAAGATTAAGCACTGAGATTGGATGTGCTGTGCACAAGGAAGGTATCAATGGAATGTGCCAGGCTTAGAAGTGGTTGAGCCATCAGGTCTGGCAGTCAAGCAAATCACTGTGACAAATTAGTAACGTGCTATTCTCTGAGCCACCAAATGAGTGTGACAATCCCATCCCAGAAGTGACAACAGCCATACATTAGAGCACATGTACTCTTTCACCTGGTCCTGTACTGTGAGCCTTGGCACTCGGCTACAAAACATTTGATATGGAACAGAGTAAAGCTACTTTTCCCACACAGACAGCAACTATAATACATATTTTGATAAAAAAACAAAAGATTGAATCCATAATTTACTAAGGATAACATTCTATCTACTTACAGTAGATTATGTGTCAAAATGATCCTCAACAAATGGTTTGATCCTTATGGATTCCTTTCTCTCAGTCCACTGAAATACTGTTCTTTGCTAACTTTGTACACTCATGAACTTTTGCAGGAGGGAAGAGAGCTAAACATAAAAAAAAAAGTGCATAAGTACTGCTTAACATGAATTTAGATGGGAATTTCTTACCTTAAATCTCAATTTTCTCTGTATTAGGATATCATCACTCTATCTTCTTTATGGATTATTGTGAAAGCATGTAATCTAAAAACTGACAGCGACTTAGAGATCACCCAGTAAGATCCTAGATTCTATCTCTACCCCTCATTCTGTAAGCAAAGGAAAAGAAGCTCAGAGCTGTTATGTGACTTGTCCATGGGGTTATACTGGCCATTTGCCTGCTCAGAACCATGTATCTCCCTTTCCCTGCTCTGTGGTGAAATGTGGAGGCCTGAGACTCCAGGCTCCTGCTCAGCAAGGTTCCAGCTGGGTACTAGAGGGAGAATGATGGGTAGAAGGAAGGAAGGAGCCAGGGTATCTCTTCCCCTCTTAGCTCTGCCTCAGATGCTTCCTGGCAGAGGCTGAAATATTTTATATGGCTCCAGCTACCGCTGGGCACCACCTGCTTCCATAATCTTTTATTGGGCAGCCCTGCCATGTTTTAGCCTTGACAGCACAATGCCAGCCTCTGAGCTCTCCAGACACCAGTTTATTATTATCCCTCCAGCTCTAGGAGTTGCAGAAACTACTTGCTGTTACAAAGCTTGAGGTGTGTAGCCATCCTGTGCTTGGCTGCTCCATCGGGTGTAACCAATTTCCATTAATGACTCCCCTATTTAAGAAGCCCAGAGTAATTTCTGTGGTTCTGACCTGACCACAACTGATACAGAGGCCAATTTTGGACTAGAACTAAGGCATTGTGTCTACTCTATTGTAATACAGTCAAAGGTTAGATGTTTGGCTGCATATGTAAATTCCATCCAACCATTATATAAGTATAAATATTTATTTTTAAACTAAAAAGGAAATATTGAATATAATATATAATGCTTCTTATAACTTCATAGACTATACCAATAAATTTTACAAGATTGTGTCATATGCCAAGTAAAAGGAGATATCCATTATCAATTTTTTAAAAAACCTAATAACCGGATTATTTCCCATCCATTGTTCTCTGTTCTGTTTACTCCAGCTTGCTTTATCCCATTTAAAATCCCATAGAAATCTTGTTTATATCTGTGCTTTCAATAAAGAAACATATATTCCATTCATTGCCCACACCCTTACCCTTTACAGTTCTTCCTCTTCCCTCCTTAAGGTACACACCTTACTAACAAATGACAGTTCCCAGTTCACCTTGAAGTGAACTGGGACTTCTGGAACTCATTACAGAATTGGCCAATATATTCTTACATCATCCATTTTTGAGGCCACATGCTATGCCATTGTTCGGAGGTTCTACAATCTACTTAAGCAAGGACCTACTGCTGGGAGATTAGATCAATACCGTTGTACTATTACAGGCAATGCTGCAATGAATACCCTTGCATGCATTTCTGTTTCAGAATGTAAGTAAAACTGTAAAGCAAATCCCTAGTGTTTGAATTGCTTTTGTGTGTGATTATATATCTAAATAGACTTAAAGCATTAGCCAGCGTTGTTTTGGATCCCTTTCCTTCTATGCACTAAAAACATTCATTTCCCTCTAAAAAGATTGTGCTGATTTATTATGCCATCAGCAGAGCTTGAGAGGGCCTATTTCCTCAGGCCCTAGAGGAATGTTTTACAGTGATTTCCAGTCTGGATCACTGAAGTTCTTCTTCAAACTGCTGAACTTATACATAAAACATTTAGAAGTTTAGATAGCATAAGGGATATTAAGCCCCATTTCTGGGATCACAGCCTTGCTCCATTCACCTCGAGCAAATAACCTCATCATGCCTCAATTTTCTGATATGCAAAATGGGCATAATAATAGTACCTAACTCATTGGATTATTGTGAATAATAATTCAAAAAAAAATGTATGTAGAGCATGTAGAATAGCATCTGGCATATATTAAGCATCCAATAAGTGTTCATTCTTCTTGCTGAATACTTTCCTTTAAATTTAATTTTTAAATTAATTATTCTTGTTAAACAATAGTGTCTAGAATACCATGGAGTTTGTACACTACTTAAATAATCTTTAAGAAAAGTCATGACATCAAATACATAATTATAAAGATTAAGCAAAATATTATTTTG
>PVIY010062486.1:0-10857 GCA_004026745.1 Myrmecophaga tridactyla | reverse complement strand
GTGTTCCTTATGGTCAACCAATGGCTTTGGTTGGGGTTCACAAAACCGTGGTAGTTGGCAATATCTTGCTGAAACTTGCATAAGAGTAGTCTCCAGAATAGTCTCTCAACTTTACTTGATCTCTCTTAGACACTTACACCTTATTTGTTACATTTCTTTACCCCTCTTTGGTCAGGAAGGTATTGTTGATCCCACAGTGCCAGGGACAGGCTCATCCCTGGGACTCATCTTCCATGCTGCCAGGAAGACTTTCACCCCTAACAATTTTCCTTGAAGAGTTGGGTTTAGAGAGAGAGAGAGAACCCACATCTGAGCAACAAAAGAGGTTTTTCTGGAAGTAACTCTTAGGCATAACTATAGGAATGCCTATAGTTTCTCCACTACAGAAATAAACTTCATAAGAACAAGCCTCAAGATCAAGGTTTTGGCCTATTGACTTGGGAATCCTTAACGTTTGAGAGAGTATCAAGAATTTCCCTGGTGGTAAAGTTTAATAGTTCCATATTTTTTCTTCAATCCTTTAAGGGATTTTGCCAATACTTTTTAATTATCTGTTCAACATACTCTGGGATGTATCCAGATATTACATTAAGCTATACAGAACTACAAGCTCTCATTCCCATTCTGGGCTCCATGTGTTTGGGTTGTTTAAATGATCTATCCAGACAGGTTGAGTTAGATTATAAGATACAGAAAATTTGGGCTTTGGACAAAATAAACTTCTCTCCCTTTACTGTAGGTGAAGTTCATACAATAGGTGAAGTTCTAAAATACAGACAATGTCATCCTTACCCCTGTATTCTGATTTACCTTAGTCCCAACCAGATTGTCTTTGTTCTTATCTCTAATTGAAGCCTGATCTCTTTTTGGTTACTTTAACTGTTGTTATATATAGCAATGCTGACTTTCAGAGCTGTAGAACTCCTACTCTGAGTCTTAGGTATCACACAGTTGTCAAAGTTCCAGGAAAATACCAGATCATACATGAATAGCATAGCATCTCAGAATTTAGAAATAACATTTACGAGCCCTATACTAAAGGAGTTTGCTCTAACAGCTTACAATCTAGGCCCCAATTTTCTTATAAATATTTTCTAAAAGAGATCACACAATATTTGTTCTTTTGTTTCTGGCTTGTTTTGCATCACATAATGTCCCCCAGGTTCATTTCCTCGCTGTATGCTTCACAACTTCATTCCTTTCTGTAGCAGCACAATATTCCATCATATGTATATACTGCAGTTTGCTATTTTACTTCTCACTCAATATCTCTTTTAGCCACCTCCATCCATTGGGCATCATAGATAATGTCCAAAGTAAATACTCCATATCTTACACTATCCTCACTTAATTGCACAATCATCAGCTCCCTCAATTCTAGACCTTGGAATTGAATTTCTAAAACTGAATTTAGAAAATTCAATTTTCTAAAGAAAATTCTCAATTTTCTTTGCTCCAAAGAGAAAAATAACCGATAAAGATACTCTCACCAAAAAGAAAATCAAATCTCCCCTTAACTCTTGTCCTCCCTACCCCAAATTGCTTACCCCTGTAATTGCTATAGTATTGTTGATGTCTTCTTGTTAAATATAGATGGTGGCATGCAATAGTAGCTTTCCCCCATACCCTTCTATTATTGACTCTTTTTACAAGATTCATACTTTTGAAGTAGTTCATGCAATAGCTTATTTATATTTGTAGTGTTAATCAGTGGGATACATGGCTCTATTTTAATCACATTCACCTTCAATATAGAAATATTACTTACAGACCTACTAATGAACTGTCTTCATTTCTATCTATTCCCTTACATTTAAGTTCAACCTCATTAGCTAACTGTTCACCCATCTCTAGCTTCTGTGTATCTCTAGGTCTCCTATATTCTACATTATAGGTCTCTGAGTTTATCTCTACCAAGGTCATAAGAGTGAAATCATACAGTATCTATCCTTTTGTGTCTGGCTTATTTCACTCAGCATTATATCCTCAAGATTCATCCATGTTTTCATGCTTCATATGACATAATATTTCATCATATGTATATACCACATTCTGTTTATCCACTCATTGCTCTTGAGGGGCACTTGGAGTGTTTCCATCTTTTGGTAATTGTAAATAATGCTGCTATGAACATTGGTGTGCAAATGTCTGTTTGTGTCACTGCTTTCAGCTCTTCTGGTTATATACTGAGTAGTAGTATGCTGGGTTGTAAGGCAACTCGTTATTTAGTTTTCTATGGAACTGCCAAATTGTCTTCCACAGCAGTGTACCATTATACATTCCCACCAGGAATGAATAAGTGTTCCATTTTCTCAACATCCTCTCTAACATTTGTAGTTTCTTGTTTGTTTACTAGCAGACATTCTTATAAGGTGTGAGGTGATATCTCATTGTAGCCTTAATCTGCATTTCCCTTATAGCTAATGAAAATGAGCATCTCTTCCTGTCCTTTTTAGCCATCTGTATTTGCTCTTCAAAACAATGTCTATTCATATCTTTAGCCCATTTTACAATTGGGTTGTTTGTTATTGAGTTGTATACTTTCTTTATGTATACAGGATATCAAAACGATATCTGATATGTGATTTCCAAATATTTCCTCTCATTGAGTCGGCTGCCTCTTCACCTTTTTGGCAAAATCTTTTGAGGCACAGAAGAATTTGATTTTGGGGAGTTCCCATTTATCAATTTTTTTCTTTCATTGCTTGTGCTTTGGGTGTAAACTTTAAAAAGCTACCTCCTATTACTAGGCCTTGAAGATGTTTTCCTATATTTTCTTCTAGAAGTTTTGTGATATTCAGTCTTATATTTAGGTCTTTGAATCACTTTGAGTTAACTTTTATATAGGGTGTAAGGTAAGGGTCCATTTTAGTTAGGTTTTCTTGTGTGTGTGTGTGTGTGTGTGTGTGTGTGTGGCTATTGCTATCCAGTTCTCCTATGACCATTTATTGAAGACTATTTTGTCCTAGTTCAGTGGATTTGGGGGCCTTGTCAAATATCAATTGACCATAGATTTCATAGACTATCTCTGCACTCTCAATTAGATTCCACTGGTCAATACTTCTATCTTTATGCTAACACCACTGTGACTTTATAATAAGCTTCAAATTCAGGAAGTGTTAATTCTTCCACTTCATTCTTTATTTTAAGGATTTTTAAAACTATTCAAGGTCTCTTTCTCTTCCAAATGAATTTGATAACCAGCTTTTCCAAGTCATAAAAGTAAAATTGTTGGAATTTTTATTGGTATTGAGCTGAATCTGTAGATCAGTTTGGGTACAATTGACATCTTAATGATGTTTAACCTTCCTATCCATGAGCAGGGAATGTCTTTCCACCTATTTAGATCTTTGATTTCTTTTAGCAATGTTTTGTAGTTTTCTATGCAGAGGTCCTTTACATCCCTGGCTAAGTTTATTCCTAGATTTTAAATTTTTTTTAGATGCTAGTTTGAATGGGTTTTTTCATTAATTATCTCCTCAGTAAAGTCATTACTTGGGAATAGAAACATTACTGACTTTTGTACATTAATCTTGTATCCTGCCACTTTGTTGAATTTGTTTTTTAGCTCAAGAAACTTTGTCATAGATTCATCAGGATTTTCTAAGTATAGTATTGTGTCATCTGTAAATAATGAAAGCTTACTTATTATTTTCTAGCACTATTATTCAACATGGTTGAATAATAGTGGTGACAGAGGACATCCTCTCTCATTCCTGATCTTGGGGGGAAGGCATTCAGTCCTCACCATTGAGTACAGTTCTGGCAATGGGTTTTCAATATATATGCCCTTTATCATATTGAGGAAGTTTCCTTTGATTCTTACCTTTTGAAGTGTTTTTGTCAAAAAAGGAGGCTGAATTTTGTCAAATGCTTTTAACAGCATCAATTGAGATGATTATGTGATTTTTCTCTTTTGACTTGTTAATGTGTTGTATTACACCAATTGATTTTCTTGTGTTGAACTACTCTTGCATTCCTGGTATATACCCCACTTGACCATGGTGTATAACTCTTTTAACATGTCATTGCATTTGATTTGCTCACGTGTTGTTGAGAATTTTTGCATCTATATTCATTAGGGAGATTGGCCCATAGTTTTCCTTTCTTATAGCATCTTTACCCAGTTTTAGTATTACAGTGATGTTAGCCTCATAAAATGAGTGGTTCCAGTTTGCTAGCTGCTGGAATGCAACACACCAGAAACAGATTGGTTTTTAATAAAAGGGGATTTATTTTGTTAGTTCTTCAGAGGAAAGGCAGCTAACTTTCCACTGAGGTTCTTTCTTACGTGGGAAGGCACAGGGTGATCTCTGCTGGCCTTCTCTCCAGGCCCCTGGGTTCTAACAACTTTCCCCGGGGTGACTTCTTTCTGCATCTCCAAAGGCCTGGGCTGAGCTGCGAGTGCTGAGATGAGGAATGCTGAGCTGCTTAGGCTGTGCTATGTTGCAGTCTCTCATTTAAGCACCAGCCAATTAAGTCAAACGTCCTTTATTGCAGCAGGCCCGCCTCCTAGCTGACTGCAGATGTAAATCAGCAACAGATGAGGTTCACGTACCATTGGCTCATGTTCAAAGCAACAAAACTAAGTACGCTCACCTGGCCAAGTTGACAACTGAATCTAGCTACCACAGTAGTATTTATTTTTCCTCAATTTTTTGGAAGAGTTTGAGCAGGAATGGTGTCAGTTCTTTTGAGGTATGTTTCTTAAAATTCCTTTGTGAGGCCTCTGGTCCAGGGTTTTTCTTTGTAGGAAGATTTTTGATGACTGATTGAATCTCTTGTGATTGAATATCTTTACTTGTGGTTGGTTTGTTGAGATCTTCTATTTCTTCTTAATTCAGTGTATGTTGTTCATGTGTTTCTAGGAATTTGTCCATTTCACCTAAGTTGTCTATTTTGTTGGTGTATAGTTGTCCATAGTATCCTTCTATGATTTTTAAAATTTCTTCAGGATCCATGGTAATGACCCTCTTCTCATTTCTGATTTTGTTTATTTTCATCCTCTATCTTTTTCTCTTGGTCAGCCTAGCTAGGGGTTCATCAATTTTATTGATTTTCACAAAGAATCAACTTTTAGATTTATCGATTCTTTTTATTTATTTTTTGTTCTCCGATTCACTTAATTCTGTTTAACCTTTATTATTTCTTGTGGTAGTTAGATTCAGTTGTCAGCTTGGCCAGGTAAAGGCACCTAGTTCTGTTGCTGTGGGCATGAGCCAATGGTACATGAACCTCATCTGTTGCTGATCACATCTGCAGTCGGCTAGGAGGCGTACCTGCTGCAATGAATGATGTTTGACTTAATTGGCTGGTGCTTAAATGAGAGAGCTCAACATAGCACAGCCCAAACAGCTCAGCATACATACCTCATCTCAGCACTTGCAGCTCAGCCCACGCCTTTGGAGATGCAGAAAGAAATCACCCCGGGGTTGGAACCCAGAAGCCTGGAGAGAAGGCCAGCAGAGAACACCCTGTGCTTTCCCACATAAGAAAGAACCTCAGTGGAAAGTTAGCTGCCTTTCCTCTGAAGAACTAACAAAATAAATCCCCTTTTATTAAAAGCCGATCCATCTCTGGTGTGTTGCATTCTGGCAGCTAGCAAACTAGAACATTTCTCTTCTTCTGTTTGCTTTGGGGGCTCATTTACTGTTATGTCTCTCCTCCAGGTAAGCCATTAAGTCTTTCTTCTTTTTTACTATAAACAGAGCAAAAATTTCCCTTTCAGCACTGCCTTTGCCACATCCCTTAATTCTGATATGTTGCATTCTCATTTTTATTCATCTCCAGATATTTACTAATTTCTCTAGCAATTTCTTCTTTGACCTACTGATTTTTAAAGAGTGCATCATTTAATCTCTATATATTTGTGAAAGTTTTTGTCCATTGCTGGTTATTGATTTCCAACTTCATTCCATTATGGTCAGAGAAAGTGCTTTGAGTAATTTAAATCTTTTAAAATTTATAAAGACCTATTTTTTGTTCCAGCATATGATCTATCCTGGGGAACACTTCATGAGCACTAGAGAAAAATGTATATCCTGCTGTTTAAGTTATAATGATCTATCTATGTCTCTTAGTTCTAATTCATTTATCAAATTGTTTAGGTTCTTTATTTTCTTGTTGATCCTCTGGTTTTTTTAATTTATAAAGGAGAGTGGTATAATTAAAGTCTCCTACTGTCATTGTTGAAACGTTTCCCTTCAATTTTGCCAATGTTTGCCTCATGTACTTTGGAGCTCCTTGATTGGGAGCATAAACATTTATGATTGCTATTTCTTCTTGATGAAATTAATCCCTTTTATTAATATGTAGTGTCCTTCCTTGTCTCTTATGATGTTTTAACATTTAAAGTCTATTTTGTCTGATATCATTATAACTACTCTTGCTTTTTTTGGTTATAGCTTGCATGGAACATCTTTTCTCATCCTTTCATGTTCAATCTATTTGGATCCTTAGGTCTAAGATAAGTCTCTTTTAAGCAGCATATAGATGGATCATATTTCTTAATCCATTATGCCAATCTGTATCTTTTAATTGGCAAGTTTAGCCCATTAACATTCAAAGTTATTACTGAAAAGCCATTTCTTGAATCTACCATCTTATCCTTTGGATTTTATTTGTCAGATCTATATATTATTTTCCCTCCTTCTCTTTTTATCCTTTAAATTACCCTTACTGATTCTTTTCAATTCTGTGCCCTCTTCCAAATCTCCATCTCCTGTCTTTTTTTTTCAGCTGGCAGAACTCCCTGTACTTTTTCTTGTGGGGCCAGTCTCTTGTTGGCAAATTCTTTTTGCCTTTTTCTGTCTGTTAAAATTTTAATCTCTCCCTCACTTTGAAGGACAACTTGCCTGGATAAATAATTCTTGGCTGGAATTCTTTCTCTTTCAGGATCTCAAAGCTATCATACCACTGTCTTCTTGTGTCCATGATGCCTTTAGAGTAGTCCAAACTCAGTCATATGTGGTTTCCCTTCTATGTGGTGAGTCGCTTTTCTGTTGCCACTTTTGGGACTTTCTCCTTCTCTTTAACATTTGACAAACTCATGAGTAGTTGTCTTTGAGTAGGCCTATTTGGATTTATTCTATTTGGTATTCATTTGGCTTATTTGATTTGTATATTTCTGTCTTTTATAGGGGTTGGGAAGCTTTGCCCCATTATCCCCTCAACTAATTTTCCTAGCCCTTTACTGTTCTCTTCTCCTTCTGGCACACCAGTGAGGCTTACATTTGTTTGCTTCATGTTTTCCATCATATCTCTGAGATCCAATTCAAAATTTTCCACCTTTTTATGCCATTTATTCTTTTGTGCATTCAAATTCAATTGTCCTGTCCTCTAGTTCACTTATTCTTTCTTCTACTTATTCAAACCTGCTGTTGTACTTCTGTCATTTATTTTTTATTTGGTCTATGGTATCTTTCATCTCTGTGATATTTGCCATCTTCTTTTTATTCTTTTAAATTCTTCTTTATCCTTATCTAGTGTCTTTCTTGATATACTTTATGTTATTAGCCAACTTATTGAATTTAATTAGGAGATTTGTATGAACATCTTTTTTAAAAAATTTATTCATTAATTTAAAAAATTTAACAAATGAACTAAAACATCAATATATATAATCAGTAATTCACAATATCATCACTTAGTTGCATATTCATCATTTCTTAGAACATTTGCATCAATTCAGAAAAAAAAATAAAAAGACAATAGAAAAAGAAATAAAATGAAAACAGAAAAAAAAAAGATTATACATACCATACCCCTTACCCCTTGCTTTCATTAGCATTTCATACTAAATTTATTTTAACATTTGTTCCCCCATTATTTATTTTTATTCCATATGTTCTACTCATCTGTTGACAAGGTAGATAAAAGGGGCGTCAGACACAAGGTTTTCACAACCACACAGTCACATTTGAATGCTATATCATTATTCAATCATCCTCAAGAAACATGGCTACTGGAACACAGCTTTACATTTTCAGGCAGTTCCCTCCAGCCTCTCCATACATCTTGAATAACAAGGTGATATCTACTTAATGCGTAAGAATAACCTCCAGGATAACCTCTCGACTCTGTTTGGAATCTCTCAGCCATTGACAGTTTATCTCAATTCAGTCTTCCCCCTTTTGGTCGAGAAGGTTTTCTCAATCCCTTGATGCTGAGTCTCAGCTCATTCTAGGGGTTTTCTCAATCCCTTGATGCTGAATCTCAGCTCATTCTAGGATTTCTGTCCCATGTTGCCAGGAAGGTCCAAACTCCTGGGAGTCATGTCCCACGTAGACAGGGGGAGGGTGTTGAGATTGCTTGTTGTGTTGGCTGGAGACAGAGGCCACATCTGAGCAACAAAAGAGGCTCTCTTGAGAGTGACTCTTAGGCCTAAATTTTACGTAGACTTGACCTATCCTTTGTGGGGTTAAGTTTCATATGAACGAACCCCAAGACTGGGGGCTCAGCCTATAGCTTTGGTTGTTCAAACTGCTTGTGAGAATATCAAGAATTCAACTTGGGGAAGCTGAATTTCTCTCAGTTCTGACTATTTCCCAAAGGGGACTCTGCAAATACTTTTCCACTCACTGACCAAATCACTCTGGAATTCATCGGGGCATCACTCTGGACAAACCAACAAAATCTCATGTCCTACCTGAGATTCCAAGTACTTAAGGTGTTCAATCAAACTATCTACATAAGTTTTATTAGGAAATGCACTAGCCAAAATATAAATTTTGAACCAAATAAGCATTTGTTGCTTTGGTCTCACACATAAGGTGAGATTTAAAATATTAATTACCATCTATTTTCAGCACCCTGCAGTAATGACATTCCTTTGTTCTTCCTCAAGCAAAAACATTTTTAAAATTTGTACATTTAGACACTATTATTATACACTCTAGGCATTTCTAGATTATACCATCTCAATCTTTAACATCTATCTTTCTTTCTGATTTCATTTATGCCCCCAGCCCTCCTCCCTCTATCATTCTCACATGCACCTTCATTCAGTGTTTTAACATAATTGTATTACAGTTAGGTAGTATTGTGCTGTCCATTTCTGAGTTTTTATATTCAGTCCTGTTGCACAATCTGTATCCCTTCAGCTCCAATTACCCAATATCTTACCCTATTTCTATCTCCTGGTGGTCTCTGATACCAATGAAATATTCCAAGTTTATTCACTAATGTCCGTTCATATCAGTGAGACCATACAGTATTTGTCCTTTTGTTTTTGGCTAATCTCAGCTTAATGTCCTCAAGGTCCATCCATGTTGTTACATACTTCATAACTTTATTCTGTCTTAAAGCTGCATAATATTCCATCGTATGTATATACCACAGTTTGTTTAGCCACTCATCTGTTGATGGACATTTTGGCTGTTTCCATCTCTTTAAAATGTAAATAATGCTGCTATAAACATTGGTGTGCAAACGTCTGTTTGTGTCTTTGCCCTTATGTCCTTTGATTAGATACCTAGCAATGGTATTGCCGGGTCATATGGCAATTCTATATTCAGCTTTTTGAGGAACTGCCAAACTGCCTTCCACAGCAGTTGTATCATTTGACATTCCCACCAACAGTGAATTAATGTGCCTCTTCTCCACATCCTCTCCAGCCCTTGTCATTTTCTCTTTTGTTGATAATGGCCATTCTGGTGGGTGTGAGATGATATCTCATTGTGGTTTTGGTTTGCATTTCTCTAATGGCCAGGGAAGTTGAGCATCTCTTCCTGTGCCTTTTGGCCATTTGTATTTCCTCTTGTGAGAAGTGTCTGTTCAAGTCTTTTTCCCATTTTGTAATTGGATTGGCTGTCTGTTTGTTGTTGAGTTGAACAATCTCTTTATAAATTCGGGATACTAGACCTATATCTGATATGTCATTTCCAAATATTGTCTCCCATTGTGTAGGCTGTCTTTTTACTTTCTGATGAAGTTCTTTGATGTGCAAAAGCATTTACTTTTGAGGAATTCCCATTTCTTTCTTTCTTTCTTCAGTGCTCTTGCTTTGGGTGTAAGGTATATAAAACCACCTCCAAGTATAAGATTTATAAGATATTTCCCTACATTTTCTTCTAACTGTTTTATGGTCTTAGACCTAATGTTTCAGTCTTTGATCCATTTTGAGTTAACTTTTGTATAGGGTGTGAGATATGGGTCCTCTTTCATTCTTTTGCATATGGATATCCAGTTCTCTAGGCACCATTTATTGAAGAGACTGTTCTGTCCCAGGTGAGTTGGCTTGACTGCCTTATCAAAGATCAATTGTCCATAGATGAGAGGGTCTATATCTGAACACTCTATTCTATTCCATTGGTCAATATATCTATCTTTATGTTAGTACCATATGCTTTAAAGTCAGGCAATGTGCGACCTCCGACTTCAAAGGATACTTTTAGCTATTCGGGGCACCCTGCCCTTCCAGATAAACTTGCTTATTGGTTTTTCTATTTCTGAAAAGTAAGTTGTTGGGATTTTGATTGGTATTGCATTGAATCTGTAAATCAATTTAGGTAGAATTGACATCTTAACCGTATTTAGTCTTCCAATTCATGAACACGGTATGCCCTTCCATCTGTTTAGGTCTTCTGTGATTTCTTTTAACAATTTCTTGTAGTTTTCTTTGAATAGGTCTTTTGTCTCTTTAGTTAAATTTATTCCTAAATATTTTAGTCTTTTGGTTGCAATTGTAAATGGAATTCGTCTCTTGATTTCCCCCTCAGATTGTTCCTTACTAGTGTATAGAAACACTACAGATTTGTGAGTGTTGATCTTGTACCCTGCCACTTTGCTCTACTCGTTTATTAGCTCTAGTAGTTTTGCTGTGGATTTTTCAGGGTTTTCAACATATAGTATCATATC
>PVIY010062485.1:0-10851 GCA_004026745.1 Myrmecophaga tridactyla | reverse complement strand
CATCCCTGGGTGTCATGTCCCACGCAGAGAGGGGAAGGGTGGTGAGACTGCTCATCATGTTGGCTGGAGAGAGAGGCCACATCTGAGCAACAAAAGAGGCCCTCCTGGGGGTGATTCTTAGGCCCAAATCTTAAGTAGACTTGACCTATCCTTTGTGGGGTCAAGTTTCATATGAACAAACCCGAAGACTGAGGGCTCAAAAACATTTTTAAAATTTGTACATTTAGACACTATCATTATAAACTCTAGGCATTCCTAGATTATACCATCTCAAGCTTTATTGTCTATATTTCTTTCTGATTTCATTTGTGCCCCCCGCACTCCTCCCTTTATCATTCTCACATTCAGCTTCATTCAGTGTTTTAACATAATTGTATTACAGTTAGGTAGTATTGTGCTGTCCATTTCTGAGTTTTTACATTCAGTCCTGTTGCACAATCTATATCCCTTCAGCTCCAATTACCAATATCTTACCCTATTTCTACCTCCTGATGGTCTCTGTTACCAATGAAATATTCCAAGTTTATTCACTAATGTCAGTTCATATCAGTGAGACCATACAGTATTTGTCCTTTTGTTTCTGGCTAATCTCACTCATCATAATGTCCTTAAGGTCTATCCATGTTGTTACATACTTCATAACTTTATTCTGTCTTACGGCTGCATAATATTCCATCATATGTATATACCACAGCTTGTTTAGCTAGTCGTCTGTTGATGGACATTTTGGCTGTTTTCATCTCTTTGCAATTGTAAATAATGCTGCTATAAATATTGGTGTGCAAATGTCCGTTTGCGTCCTTGCCCTCATGTCCTCTGAGTAGATACCTAGGAATAGTATTGCCGGGTCATATGGCAATTCTATATTTAGTTTTTTGAGGAAGCACCAAACTGCCTTCCACAGCAGTTGTACCATTTGACATTCTCACCAACAGTGGATAAGTGTGCCTCTTTCTCCACATCCTCTCCAGCACTTGTTGCTTTCTGTTTTATTGATAATGGCCATTCTGGTGGGTGTGAGATGATATCTCATTGTGGTTTTGATTTGTATTTCTCTAACAGCCAGGGAAGTTGAGCATCTCTTCACGTGCCTTTTGGCCATTTGTATTTCCTCTTCTGAGAAGTGTCTGTTCAAGTCTTTTGCCCATTTTGTAATTGGGTTGACTGTCTTTTTGTTGTTGAGTTGAACAATCTCTTTATAAAATCTGGATACTAAACCTTTATCTGATATGTCGTTTCCAAATATTATCTCCCATTGTGTAGGCTGCCTTTTTACTTTTTTGATGAAGTTCTTTGATGCACAAAAGTGTTTACTTTTGAGTAGTTCCCATTTCTTTCTTTCTTTCTTTCTTCACTGCTCTTGCTTTGGGTGTAAGGTCTATAAAACTGCCTCCAAGTATAAGTTTTATAAGATATTTCCCTACATTTTCTTCTAACAGTTTTATGGTCTTAGATCTAATGTTTAGGTCTTTAATCCATTTTGAGTTAATTTTTTGATAGGGTGTGAGATAGGGTTCTCTTTCATTCTTTTGCATATGGATATCTAGTTCTCTAGGCACTATTTATTGAAGAGACTGTTCTGCCCCTGGTGAGTTGGCTTGACTGCCTTATCAAAGATCAATTTTCTATAGATGAGAGGGTCTATATCTGAACACTCTATTCGATTCCATTGGTCAATATATCTATCTTTATGCCAGTACCATGCTGTTTTGACCACTGTAGCTTCATGATATGCCTTAAAGTCAGGTAGCATGAGACCTCCGACTTCATTTTTTTTTTCCCTCAGGATATTTTTAGTTATTCGGGGCACCATGCCCTTCAAGATAAATTTGGTTATTGGTTTTCCTGTCTCTGAAAAGTAAGTTTTTTTGGATTTTAATTGGTATTGCATTGAATCTGTAAATCAGTTTACGTAGAATTAACATATGCCCTTCCATCTATTTAGGTCTTCTGTGATTTCTTTTAACAATTTCTTGTAGTTTTCTTTGCATGGGTCTTTGTCTCTTTAGTTAAATTTATTCCTAAATATTTTATTCTTTTGGTTGCAATTGTGAATGGGTTCTTTTCTTGATTTCCCCCTCAGATTGTTCATTACTAGTGTATAGAAACACTACAGATTTTTGAGGGTTGATCTTGTAACCTGCCACTTTGCTGTACTCATTTATTAGCACTAGTAGTTTTGCTGTGGATATTTCGGGGTTTTCAACATATAATATCATATCATCTGCAAACAGAGTTTTACTTCTTCCTTGCCAATTTTGGTGCCTCGCATTTCTTTCTCTTGTCTAATTGCTCTGGCTAGAACACCCAACACAATGTTGAATAACCAGTGGTGATAGTGGACATCCTTGTCTTGTTCTTGATCTTAGGGGGAAAGTTTTCAGTTTTTCCCCATTAAGGATGATGTTAGCTGTGGGTTTTTCATATATTCTCTTTATCATTTTGAGGAAGTTCCCTTCTATTCCTATCCTTTGAAGTGTTTTCAACAGGAAAGGATGTTGAATTTTCTTAAATGCCTTTTCTGCATCAATCGAGATGATCATGTGGTTTTTCTGCTTTGATTTGTTGATGTGGTATATTACATTAATTGATTTTCTTAGGTTGAACCGTCCTTGCATACCTGGGATAAATCCTACTTGATCATGATGTATAATTCTTTTAATGTGTTGCTGGATTCGATAATGTGTTGCTAGAATTTTGTAGAGCATTTTTGCATCTATAGTCATTAGAGAGATTGGTCTGTCATTTTCTTTTTTGTATATCTTTATCTGGCTTTGGTATGAGGGTGATGTTGGTTTCATAGAGTGAGTTAGGTTGTCTCCCTCCTCTTCAATTTTTTGAAGAGCTTGAGCAGGATTGGTACTAAGTCTTTCTGGAATGTTTGGTAGAATTCACATGAGAAGCCATCTGGTCCTGGACTTTTCTTTTTAGGGAGCTTCTTAATGACTGATTCAATTTCTTTATTTGTGATTGGTTTGTTTATGTCATCTACTTCTTCTCGAGTCAAAGTTGGTTGTTCATGCCTTTCTAGGAAGTTGTCCATTTCACCTACATTGTCATGTTTAATAGCATAAAGTTGTTCATTGTATCCTGTCATTACTTCCTTTATTTCTGTGTGGTCAATGGTTATGTCTCCTCTTCCATTTCTGATCTTATTTATTTGTATCCTCTCTCTTCTTCTTTTTGTCAATCTTGCTAAGGGTCTATCAATCTTATTGATTTTCTCATAGAACCAGCTTCTGGTTTTGTTGATTTTCTCAATTGTTTTCTTGTTCTCAATTTCATTTATTTCTGCTCTAATCTTCATTATTTCTGTCCTTTTGCTTGCTTTGGGGTTAGTTTGTTGTTCTTTCTCTACTTCTTCCAAGTGGACGGTTAATTCCTCGATTTTTGCCCTTTCTTCTGTTTTGATATACGCATTTAGGGCAATAAATTTCCCTCTTAACATTGCCTTTGCTGCATCCCATAAAGTTTGATATGCTGTGTTTTCATTTTCATCTGCCGAGATATTTACTGATTTCTCTTGTAATTTCTTCCTTGACCCACTGGTTGTTTCAGAGTGTGTTGTTGAGCCTCCACATATTTGTGAATTTTCTGGCCTTCTGCCTATTATTGGTTTCCAACTTCACTCCTTTATGATCTGAGAAAGTGTTTTGTATGATTTCAATCTTTTAAAATTTATTGAGACTTGGTTTGTGACCCAGCATATGGTCTATCCTTGAGAATGATCCATGAGCACTTGAGAAAAAGGTGTATCCTGCTGTTGTGGGGTGTAATGTTCTATAAATGTCTGTTAGTCTAGCTCATTTATTATATTCAAATTCTGTTGCTTTATTGATCCTCGGTCTAGATGTTCTGTCCTTTGATAAGAGTGGGGAATTGAAGTCTCCAACTATTATGGTAGATGTGTCTATTTCTCTTTTCAGTGTTTGCCGCATGTATTTTGGAGCATTCTGTTTCGGTGTATAAATATTTATGATTGTTAACATCTTCTTGTTGAATTGTTCCTTTTATTAATACATAGTGTCCTTCTTTGTCTCTTTTAACTGTTTTACATTTGAAGTCTAATTTGTTGGATATTAGTATAGCTACTCCTGCTCTTTCCTGATTGTTATTTGCATGAAATATCTTTTCCCAACCTTTCACTTTCAACCTATGTTTATCCTTGGGACTAAGATGTGTTTCCTGTAGACAGCATATAGATGGGTCCTGTTTTTTAATCCATTCTGCCAGTCTATGTTTCGTGATTTGGGAGTTTAATCCATTCACATTTAGTGTTATTACTATATGGGTAGCACTTTCTTCTACCATTTTGCCTTTTTGGATTTTATATGTCATATCTAATTTTCCTTCTTTTTACCTTTACTCATAGTCTTCATTTCTGCACTCTTCTCCACACTTCTCTCTCCTTTCTTTTCGTATCTGTCTCTAGTGCTCCCATTAGTATTTCTTGCAGAGCTGATCTCTTGGTCACAAATTCTCTCAGTGATTTTTTTGTCTGAAAATGTTTTAATTTCTCCCTCATTTTTGAAGGACAGTTTTGCTGGCTATAGAATTCTCGGTTGGCAGTTTTTCTCTTTTAGTAATTTAAATATATCATCCCACTGTCTTCTCGTCTCCATAGTTTCTGCTGAGAAATCTATGCATAGTCTTATTGGGCTTCCCTTGTATGTGATGGATTGCTTTTCTCTTGCTGCTTTCAAGATTTTTTCTTTCTCTTTGACCTCTGACATTCTGATTTTAAGTGTCTTGGAGTACGTCTCTTTGGTGTATGCTGCACTTCTTGGATCTGTAATTTTAAGTCTTTCATAACAGTTGGGAAATTTTCAGTGATAATTTCCTCCATTAATTTTTTTCCTCGTTTTCCCTTCCCTTCTCCTTCTGGGACACCCACAACATGTATATTAATGCACTTCATATTGTCATTCAATACCCTGAGTCCCTGCTCATATTTTTCCATTTCTTTCCCTATATTTTCTTTTGCTTGCCGGATTTCAGATGTTCTGTCCTCCAGTTCACTAATCCTACCTTCTGCCTCTTGAAATCTGTAATTTGTAGGTTTCCACTGTTTTTTTCATCTCTTCTACTGTGCCTTTCATTCTCATAAGTTCTGTGATTTGTTTTCTCAGACTTTTGATTTCTTCTTTTTGTTCATTCCTTGCCTTCTTTATATCCTCCCTCAATTCATTGATTTGGTTTTTGATGAGGTTTTCCATGTCTGTTCGTACATTCTGAATTAATTGTTTTAACTCCTGTATGTCATTTGAATTGTTGGTTTGTTCCGTTGACTGGGCCATATCTTCAATTTTCCTAGTGTGATTTGTTATTTTTTGCTGGTGTCAGGCATTTAATTACCTAATTAGTTTATTCTGGAGATAGTTTTCACTTCTTTTGCCTAGGGTTTTCATGCTGGATGAATTTGTTGTCTGTTTTTTGACATTCAATTCAGCTTTTTCTGGACCACTAGCTTAAGTTTTGTTTAACAGAGGTGAATTTTTCAGTTTTTGCTTTCTTGTTTCTTTCCCTGCCTATATGGTGCCTTTTTCCCCTCACCCTTAGGAGGGTCTACTTAGGAATTATAGACCCCAGCCCAAACTGGCCTCCTGTCAGGAGGAAAGAGTCATCTACATCAGTTTTCCCTGAAGGTGAGAACCAGCAGGTTGAAACACTTTCCTGTGAAGTCTCTGGACTCTGTTTTTCTTATCCTGCTCAGTATGTGGTGCTTGTCTGCCTGCAGGTCCCACCAGCATAAGATATGCGGTACCTTTAACTTTGGCAGGCTCTCCCTGCTGGGGGCATGGTGGTGATACAGAAGAGGTTGTAGGCTGGTTTTAATGGCTTCAAATAACCAAGCCCTGGGGTCTGAATTCCTTGAGGGAGGGATTCCACCTGATTTGGGCTTCAGACCTCCCCCTAGGGAAGGCATCGGCTCCAGACAAGCTCTCAAAGAAGCTTGTTTCTGCCTATGCCTGGGGCAGTTGCAGTCTGAGAAGCCCTGCCAAAGACAGCCAAGCCTCTGTAGAAACAGAGCCGCAAAAACCTCTGTTTCTTTTTTTTCCGTCAGCCCTGCCCCCTTGGCGCCAGGGCAAAAATCAGCTACCTACGCTTTGACGAGGTTCACTTGAGCTGGGGCCTATTGTTAGTAGTCAGAACTTGTGAATTAATTCCACACTTGAAGCTTAGTTGCGCTTAGCCCCTTCTGCTGGTAAAGTCCCTTTCCTTTCCCCTCTAGAAGCAGTCTGTGGGGGCAGGGCGCTGGCCGCTGTGGCTTGGTGAACTCACAGTTCAGGGGGGCTCGCAGCCAGTGCAGCTGGTCCAGACTGGGGTACGCTAGTCTGGTCACTTACATGGTCCCAGGAACTGTTCTGTAGTGTCCTGGTTATTTAGTAGCTGCTCTGAAGGACGAACTAAATCCCACATGCAAGCAGGACGCTCCCCCCCTTCTAGTTCAGCTGCCTTCTCCTATTTATTCATTTTTAATCCATAGGTTTTACTCATTGTCCATACCATAGATAAAAGGAGAATCGGACACAAGGTTTTCACCATCACACAGTCACACTGTGAAAGGTGTATCATTATAGAATCTTCTTCAAGAAACAGGGCTACTCGAACACAGCTCTATATTTTCAGGTACTTCCCTCCAACCTCTCCAATACACCTTAACTAAAAAGCTGATACCTATGTAACACATAAGAATAACCTCCAGGATAACCTCTCGACTCTGTTTGAAATCTCTCAGCCACTGACACTTTATTTTGTCTCATTTCTCTCTTCCCTCTTTTGGTCTAGAAGGTTTTCACAATCCCTTGATGCTGAGTTCCAGCTCATTCTAGGATTTCTGTCGCACGTTGCCAGGAAGGTCCACACCCCTGGGTGTCATGCCCCATGTAAAGAGGGGGAGGGCAGTGAGTTTGCTTGTTGTGTTGGCTGAGAGAGAGAGAGGCCACATCTGAGCAACAAAAGAGGTTCTTTGGGAGTGATCCTTATGCATAATTATAAGTAGGCTTGGCTTTTCCTTTGCAGGAATAAGTTTCATAAGGGCAAGCCCCAAGATCAAGGTCTAGGCCTCATAGATTTGGAGTCTCCAATGCTTGAAAGAACATCTGGAATTTCCCCGCTGGGGACGTTTAATATTTCCACTTTTTACCCCAGTGCCTCAAAGGTAATTTGCAAAACACTTTTATCTTCTGCCCAAATTACTCTAGAATGTGTCAGGGCATCACTCTAACAGGTACAAACCAACAGGAACTCACCCCCTATTCAAGAATCCATGCAATTATGGTGTTCAAATAGTGACCATACAAGTTAAATTAGAAAGCGTGCTACTGAAAATATAAATTTTGTACCAAATAAACATCTTTTTCTTTGTTCTTAAGCAGAAGTTGAAATTTTAAAACACAGTCAGTATCATCCATCACCCTGTATTCTGATTTACCTTATTACTAACCATATCAGGTTCATAAACAGTTGTTGTATGGTATAATGCTGACTTTCATAGAATTCAGACCCCTCCCTTATTACCCCTGTCTTACTGACATTTAACTTTATGTCTACTGTTAGTTTTGATGACTTATTTGGAATTCTGCCATCTTTTATACATATTTTAACATTTTTTGTTGCAAAGCATAACATATATACAAAAAAGTATATTTTAACAGGTAGTTATAGAACATATTTCAAAGATTGGTATGGGTTATAGTTCTACAATTTCAAGTTTTTCCTTCTAACTGCATGAAGACACTGGAGACTAAAAGAATTATCAATATAATGATTCAACAGTCATACTCATCTGATAAATTCTTTCTTCTCTATTATAACTCTACCCTCTCCTTTGTTTCTTCTTCCAATCTTTAGGGATATTATATATCCATGCTAACTTTCTCATATTGAAAAGGGGTGTTAAAAATATAGAATAGAGGGATGGGATAAGTTGATGTTCTTGGAGAGGCTGGTTCCCCTGGGTTTCAAAGACTTATCTGGCCTAGTAACCCTAGGGAAGTATAGGTTTCTGGAAAGCAAACTTAGTGCAAGACACTTTTGTAGAATTTCAGACAGAGCTCAACGTGTTCTTTAGGGTTAAAAGGAATGATGCTGGGAGGGCCACGGTGGCTTAGCAGGCAGAGCTCTTGCCTGCCATGCCGGAGACCTGGGTTCGATTCCCGGTGCCTGACCATGCAAAAAAAAAGAAGAATGATGTTGGTTGGGATTTGGCAAACCATGGCATTTAGCAATATCTAGCTACAGGATGTCTACCAGTAGCCTCCAGAATAGCCCTCCGACTCAATTTGAACTCTCTTAGTCACCAATACCTTATTTTGTTAAATTTCTTTTTTCTGTTTTGTTCAGGAACATGCTGTGGTTCCCATGGTGCCAGGGCCAGGGTTATTTCTGGGAGTCATGTTCCACGATGTGAGGGAGACTTTCAACCCTGAATGTCATGCCCCACGTAGGGGGGAGGTTAATAATCTTCCTTGCAGAGTTGGCCTTAGAGAGAGAGAGAGAGGCCATATCTGAGCAATAAAAGAAGTTTTCTGGAAGTAAATCAGGCTTAATTATAGTTAGGCTTATCTTCTCTGCTACAGAAATAAGTTTCATAAGAGCAAGCCTCAAGATCAAGGGGTTGGCCTATTGACTTGGGAGTCCCTGATGTTTGAGATAGTTTCAGGGTATTTCCAGTTGGGAAAATTTAATATCTCCATATTTTTGTCTAGTGCGTCAAGGAACTTTATCAAAACTTTAAAATTATCTCCCAACATATCCCGGGATGCATCCAGGTATTACATTAAGTTATAAAGATTTATAAGCCCTCATTCCCATTCTGGGCTCCAGGTGTCTGGGTTGTTTAAATGAGCTATCCAGGCAGATTGATTTAGATTGTGCCTTACAGAAAATTTAGGTTTTGGACAAAGTAAACCTCTCTGCCTTTGGTTTCATACAGTAGGTGAAGCTCTATAATAAAGAGAATAGCATCTTTTGTCCTACACTATGATTTACCATTGTTCCAATCTGACTGGTTTCATTCTTATCTCTAATTGAAGGTTGACCTCTTATTTGGTTTCTTTAACAGTTGTTCTACACAGTAATGCTGACTTTCAGGGCTGCAGAACTCTAGCTCTGAGTTTAAGGAGTCACACATGTACCCAAATTTCCAGGGAAATACCAGGTTACACAGATACAGCACATCTCAGAATCTAAAAATAAACTTACAACTCTGGACTAAATGTGATTGCTGTAAAAGCTTACAATCTAGGCCCCAATTTTCTTATAAGTATTTTGTAAAATAGGCTGTATATTTATTCTTTTGTTTCTGGCTTATTCTCCATAACATAATGTTCCCAAGGTTCATTCAGTTCGTTGCATGCCTCCTGACTTTGTTCCTTTCTGTAGCCACACAATATTCCATCATATGTATATACCACAATTTGCTTTTCTACTTCTCTGTTACTATACCTTTTGGCCACCTCCATCCATTGGGCATTAAGGATAATGTCCAAAATAAACAATACATGTCTTACAGAATTTTCACTTAGTTGTACACTCATCAACACTCTCAATTTTAGACAATTTTTACAAGTCCAAAGAAAAAAGCAACACACAAACACACCCTCACCAAATAGCAAATCTAAACCACCCCTTAACTCTTGTCTCTCCCCACAATTAGTTACCCCTGGCATTGTTGTGGTACTGTTAATATCTTCCTGTTAACTATAGGCCATAGCATGTGATAGTAGTTTTCTTTCTATACCCTGACATTACTGATGCTTTGTACAAGATTCATACCTTTGAAGTAGTTCATACAAGAATTTATTTATATTTGTAGTGTGAATTGGTGGGACACATTGCTGTGTAAAATCACTTGCAATCATATTTACCTTCAATATGGCAATAGAACTTATAAACCCACTGTGTTAGTTAGATTCAGTTGTCAACTTGGCCAGGTGAAGGTACCTAGTTCTGCTGCTGTGGTCATGAGCCAATGGTATGTGAACCTCATCTGTTACTCATTACATCTGCAGTCAGCTAAGAGGCTGCCTGCTGTAATGAATGATGTTTGATTTAACTACATCAATGAACTAAATCCCTTTTATTGAAAGCCAGTCTGCATCTGGTGTGTTGCATTCCAGCAGCTAGCAAACTAGAACACCCACTAATGAACCACCATCACTTCTATCCATTCACATACATTTAAGTGCAACCTTATTAGGAAAACATTCACCCATCTCTAGCTTCTGTGTATCTGTAGTTCCCCTATATTCTACATTATAAGCCTCTGAGTTCACCAGGGTCATATTAGCAACTCACACAGTATCTATCCTTTTGTGTCTGGCTTATTTCATTCAGCATTATGAACTCAAGTTTCATCCATGTTGTCATAAGCTTCAGAACCGCATTTTGTCTTATCGTTGCATAGTACAACATCATATATATACACCAGGCTATGAAGCTGGTAGGTCCAATGAAGGGTCTGGCTGAACTCCACAGGAGAGGCTTACTGACTGATGAAGCAGTGAAAAAGTCTCTCTTCTCCCTTAAAAAGTCTTCAACAGATTGGATTATCTTGTTGTGGGAGGTGTGCCTTAGCTGACTGCAGATGTAATCAGCCACTGATGCAATCGACTGACTGATGATTTAATACACCAGTGTTCCAATTTATCAACCAGCCACAAAATATCCTTGCAGCAACAGTCAGGCCAGTGCTTGCCTGACCAGACAACTAGGCATAATCATTTAGCCAAGTTGACACCAGAACTTAACCATCACACTTCAGGGCCCCATTTCATCTTACTGCTGCATAATACTCCATTGTATGCATATACCACGTTTTGTTAACCCACTCATTTGTTGATGGGC
>PVIY010062484.1:0-10851 GCA_004026745.1 Myrmecophaga tridactyla | reverse complement strand
GGGCAGGGTTGGGCTCCACTGTCTTCTGCTTTGGTTCCCTGTGTTCTCTGGGAACAAAATCACCTACCTGGTTTTACATCATGGGGGGAAACTGCTGAGAGCCAGTAATCCTGCAACTAGAGCAAAGCCACCATGCATGCAAGGCCAGAGCTCTGTGTAAGCGCTGTTGTCACATGACTGTGAGACTTTACATGCAGAATAATTAACAGGGACTTGTCTTCCATCCTGAATCAGGAGGTAGAGTCAGCCCTGGAATTCAGAATTGTTAAGAATCAGTGTGTGGACATGGATGAAGTGATCCAACAGCTGATGAAAAGGGAAAAAAAAGACTGTTAGTGGGGACATTATGGATGCCCAAACGGAGCCTGTCTGAAGCAGGATGACAACTGCAAAGGGGCATACGTGTTCCAGTTCATGTATACCTGTCCAGGTATACAAGAGACCAAAGAGAATCTATGATGAATCCCTGTGTTCCCTTCTTGAACCAGATTTTTAACCTTGAAACTCTGGGGCTGGTGGCTTCATTTGAGACAGCTACTTTACTTGCCCCAGAATCTTCTGCATCAGTGGGTGCTGATTTTGTGGGTTATTTTGACCCTCTGAAACAGGCCTTGAATTTCCCAGGCTCCACGTGGGTAGCCCTAGGACAGAGAAGGGTTTGTGCCCCTCCACTTTCATGCCCACCTGCCCTCTGGGATGCTGACATGGTAGTTCCATCTGGGACCATGAAGAAGAGGGTAGGTGTCCTAGACAGGGACAGGAATGGCCAGAAGAGTGTGGGTATTGGCACCTTGCAGTACTGACAAGTCTGTCACACCCCATGGACCACATTGTTGTGTGCTGGATATCAGACCAAGAGAATGCACAGAGGAAGGAGAGAAAGTTCAGTTTGCATTGAAACTTAGACAATGAGCCTCAGGTTCTCCTGGTTCTGGGGCCATGACTGCTAAACCTGTTTGCCACTGATGGAGCAGAAGCCATCTGGGGCAGTGTTGGCACCTCATGAGGGCACTGTGCTGTACTTTTGCATCCACACCCACTCGACACATTCCTCCTTAGCACTCTGCCCTGGAACGACTACTATTGAGAAGTACATGGGCAATGCCCTACTGTGTTCTTCTGACTGTGTCAATGTATGCTTTGAGATCCCAGAGCCCTGACTGGGCAACCTGGAAGGGCCAGATCATGAGGGATTCCAGCCAGAGCCTAATTGGTTGAAGGTCAGCACAGAGTTGAGCACAGAGGTTATCATGGAGGTCAGCACAGAATTCTTAACATGAAGGTCAGCACAGAGGTCAGCACAGAGGTCAGCACAGAGCTCATCATGATGTCAGTACCAACCTCAGCATGTGGTCAGCACCGAAGTTAGTACAAAGGTCAACACAAAGGTCAGCATAGAATGTCAGTATGAGATCAGTACAGAGGTCAGGTCAAGGTCTGCATGGAGGTGAGCACAACCCTGCCCTTCCAGACCAGTTTGAGCATAAGGAGTCATGGGCCCAGGTAGTAGATACATGCTGAGCAATGTGCTGTAGCTCCAATTTTCACTGTCCTTAGATGGGTTCAAGGCCTAACTTCTCCTGAAGTCCAACTGCCCACACCTACTGCCCTCCCCATTCCCTGTTAACACCAAATGCTGAAGCCATCGTGAGTTACACAAGAACTTCATACCCTTTGTTTTGCTTCAATCCCCAAGTAGATGAAAGGTACTAAAGGAAAGATTACACTATGTCTGTGCTTTGCCACCTGTTCCATAACACCAAGAAACTGTTTTCAAAAAACAGTTGATTAACAGTCCTGAGGGAATCGATATTTTGGAGATCAAATTTAGCTCTTCTGAAAACCTTTACAGTTTTATAGATAGGAGATTTTTTGGACCACAATACATTTCTAATATTCACCCTAATTTATTTATCAAATTGTCATCCTACACTAACACTTAGATGTCTTTGAACAATGACAGAACCATAGAAGGAGGTGCATTGGGAACATGAATGGAAAATATGTGGTCAGAGGAGGTTGCACCACCACAGAACACCAAGCAGTGCCCTGTATTCCAGAAGAGGTGAGTGCACAGCTCCAGAAAATGAGAGAGACATGGGTTCACAGAGAAGCATGAAAAAGGAAGGAAGACTGCACAGAGTAGAGAGTGCCTGGATTCCTCAGACCAGCTGTCCTGGTGTCAGCTTGAGGCCCTACTGCCATGTTTTTTAATCATAAGTGACTCAATGTAATGGTGAGGATGACAGGAAATTCTGGAGCTTACTCTTATGCAAGCTTCACACAGATATTTCAAATTGCCTCAGTATACCAAACCCCAACCAACAGCATTTCTCAAAACCCTAAGGGTACCCTAGGCTCTATCTAAGGTTTTATGAAAGCATTTCTTACTAAGTTATTTTCCTCATACTATAAGGCCTCCAGATTATACCTATGCCCCCAAAATCCCTGAATCCCAGAGCTTCCAGTCCCTCCAAGGATATCAACCAGTTTCACCCCTCTAGCCCATAAAGTCAACTCTTTCCAGCATGAAGAAGTTAAAACAGTCACTGCTGAGATATCCCTGAAGAAAAGGGAATTATCAATTGAGAGGGAGGTGATATAACTGAGGAATTAACATTTTAACATTTAATGAATGATTATTATTACTGACTTGTTATATGGATATTCCTTTTTAGTTTCTAGTGTATTCAAATACCTAGAAGGAAATACTATAAATTTTTGAACTGTAGTCAAGTAGACATGCCCTTTGATTATAATTATATAAATACATAACAAAAAAGTCAGTTGCCCAAGTTTTTATGGATCTATTTCTGGATGTTCTATTCTTTTTCACTGATCTAAACATCTATCTCTGAGAATACTAAACTGTGTTAGATAATCTACCTTTATTATCAATCTTAAATTGAGTAGAGTGTAATATTAAGGATCAATAGTGTAGGGGGTTAGGGTTATGAGACTTTTTATTTCGTTTTCTGGAGTAATGCAAATGCTCTAAAATTAATCATGGTGATGAATGTACAACAATGTGAGGATACTGTAAGCCATTCATTGTATATTTTGTATGGGTTATATGCATTGAATACATTCAAAAATTATATTAAAAAGGAAGTTTCCATGACCACTAAAGAACTCTTCTATTTAGAATTCTGAAGGTCTGCAAAGGAGATATTTCAAAAATCCAGCAGTCAACAACTATTACTGTGAATCCATTCTGTGGCTTATAAAATTGGAACATTGGTTTAGCTGGTAATTTATGACATTATAGACAATCATTTCCAGAAATTCAAGAGTTTATCAAATCCCTCTGAAAATTAAGGGAAAGAACTGGACTTCTCAGACTTCAAAGATCAAATTGCCTCCTTTTTTGGACATGTTTATTGGTTGATTAAAGTTTTCCCCTTGCAAGGCAGTTTACATTTTCTGCTTGAACTTTTAAATAAAGGTCACTTATCAACATTCTTATGTTAATGTTACAACCTTTGGTATACCTTCAGCTATATAGAATACACTGAGCACCCTCAATGTGTTTATCCCCCTGTGATGTGGTGGAACGCTATAAGAATTGTGTATTTTCTAATATAAAAAGATTGATGCAGAAAACATAGGATTAAATCTTCATGAACCATGGCTATAATACAGAAAACATGAGTAAGAAAATAAAAAAAATAAAATGTACTTTATCAAAATTAAATCCCCATGTATAACAAAAATATTATCCAGAAAGTGAGAAGGCAGTGCACATAAATGGGAGAAAATAGTTGGAAAAATATCTAAGTTTTTAATATCAAAAATACATAAAAATATATCTCAACTGAAGAAAAAAGATGACAAACAACTGAATTAAAAATCAAAGTTCTTGAATAGCATTCTTCTAAAGTTACATAAATGGCTAATAAATTCATGAAAAGATGCTCAACATCATTAACTATTCCACCTGTGCTCTTTCCTCGCACCTTGACACAGCTGCTCCCAGGTGACCCCCCCTCCCTGGGGGTCCCACCCCTGTTCCCACTCCTCTCCTCTCAGCACCTTAAAGCTCGTCTGTTCTCTCCTCTGGGACAATTCCTGTCCTTTTCCTCATGCCTGTACTTCCATGAACTGCACTTGTCCATCCCACATCTGCATTGTCCATCCACATCCCTCTTCTGTAATCTCTCTGGGACTGGATCAGGCTTGGCTATTTCTGTTTGATCTGTCCAGAGTCTCTGCCTGGGGCCTTGATATCCCATCTGGTGCCACCCACCTACCTGTGCCCTGCCCCAGGGATGGTGGGTGATCACCGAGGGAGGATGCAACTCTCCTCAGGGCATCTCCCCTGACTCCCCTCCCCTTGCACAGCTGCCACTCCATCCACCCTCAGCCTTCCTGTCATGTGAGGCCCCACCTGGTCCCTTCAGACACTGCTGTGCCTGGTCCTGGGGCCTACTGTCACACCTGAAAGGATGGAAAGTAACAAGAAATCCCCCTTCTGTGATGCCATGGTCCTCACAGCCCCTTCCCATGCCCTCAGTTTCCCTGTGGGCCCACACAGCTCCCCGTGCTCACTCAGCCTCCCGAAGCCCAGGTCCCCACAGGTGCCCCACCTTCCCACACCTGGTACATCTATAGAAATCAGTGCCTGGGCCACTCACTAGGTGATGACTCAGGGCTGAATTGCCTCATCCAGCACGTGGCTGAGCTGTTATTAAACCCTTGATGGTGTTTATATCTCATATCTAATTTTTCTTCTTCTTATCTTTACTGATAGTCTTCATTTCTATACTCTTTTCCACACCTCTCTTTCCTATCTTTTCTTATCTGTCTCTAGTGCCCCCTTTAGTATTTCTTGCAGAGCCGGTCTCTTGGTCACAAATTTTCTCAGTGAATTTTTGTATGCAAATATTTTAATTTCCCCCTCATTTTTGAAGGACATTTTTGCTGGATATAGAATTCTTGGTTGGCAGTTTTTCTCTTTTAGTATCTTAAATATATCATCCCACTGTCTTCTCGCCTCCATTTCTCTGCTGAGAAATCTATGCATAGGCTTATTGGGCTTCCCTTGTATGTGATGGATTGTTTTTCTCTTGCTGTTTTCAAGATTCTCTTTTTCTCTCTGACTTCTGACATTCTGATTAGTAGGCGTCATCGACTACATCTATTTGGATCTATTCTCTTTGGGGTATGCTGCACTTTTTGGATCTGTAATTTTAAGTCTTTCACAAGGGTTGGGATATTCTCAGTGATCATTTTGTCCATTAGTTTTTCCTCTCCTTTTATCTTCTCTTCTACTTCTGGGACACCCACAGCATGTATATTCATGCGCTTCATGTTGTCATTCAATTCCCTGAGTCCCTGCTCATATTTTCCCATTCTTTTCCATATGTTTTGTTTTGCTTGTCAGATTTCAGATGTTCTGTCCTCCAGTTCACTAATCCTATCTTCTGCCTCTTGAAATCTGACATTGTAGGTTTCCATTGTTTTTTACATCTCTTCTACTGCGCCTTTAATTCCCATAAGTTCTGTAATTTGCTTTCTCAGACTTTCAATTACTTCTTTTTGTTCATTCCTTGCCTTCTTTATATCCTCCCTGAATTCATTGATTTGATTTTTGATATGGTTTTCCATGTCTGTTCAAACATTCTGAATTAATTGTTTCAACTCCTGTATCTCATTTGAATTGTTGGTTGGTTCCTTTGGGCCATTTCTTTAATTTTCCTAATATGATTTATTATTTTTTGCTGCCATCTAGCATTTAATTACCTTAATTAATTTATTCTGGAGATTGTTTTCACTTTTTTTCCCTAGGATTTTCTTGCTGGATGACTTTGTTGTCTGTCTGTTCTTTGACATTCAGTTCAACTTATTCTAGTCCTCTAGCTAACATTTTGTTTAATAGATCAGAATTTTTCAGTTCTTGTTTTTTTTGTTTCTTGCCCTGCCTGTATGATGCCTTTCCTCCACCCCTTAGGAGGGTCTACTTAGGTATTATAGACCCCAGTCAGATTTTCCCAGACCAAACTTTTCTCCTCTCAGGAGGAAAGCGTCACCTGCGTCAGTTTCCCCTGATGGTGAGACCCAGCAGATTAAAAGGCTTTCCTATGAAGTCTCTGGACTATGTATTTTCCCAATTCTGCCCAGTATGTGGTGCTTGGCTGGCTGCAGGTCCCACCAGCATAAGGTGATGTGGTACCTTTAACTTCAGCAGACTCTTCCTGCTGGGGGCGTGGTGGAGACAGAGGAGAGGTTGTAGTCTGGCTTTAATTGCTTCCCTTTTCCAGACCCTGGCGTCTGAATTCCTTGAGGGAGGGATTCCACTTGAGATGGGTCCTACCCCTCTCCTGGGGAAGGTACAGTCTCCAGACAACCTCTCAAACAAGCCTGTTTCTGTCTATGCCTGGGGCAGTGGAGACCAAGAAGCCCTGCAGTTGTATCCAAAGAGTAATCAATCCATAGAAGTACAGCCACAAAAGAGAAAAAGAAAAATCCTTTTCAGAGCAGGACTCTGTTCCTAGGGTTTGCCAATCAAAAGCTTAAGTTGGTTGCTCTGTGTATATCCAGGTCCTATGTGCCCCCTCTTTTCCTGCAGGGCCCAGACCTTTTCAGATCCAAAAAAAACCTTTTTCTTTTTTCTTTTTCTGTTAGCCCTGCCCCCTCTGCGCTGGAACAAAAACCAGTGACCTCCGCTTTTACTGAGGTTCAGCTGAGCTGGGGGTCTACTTTTAGTAGTCAGAATTTGTGAATTAATGCCACACTTGAAGCTGAGTTGCGCTCAGCCCCTGCTGCTGGAAAAATCTGTTTCCTTTCTCCTCTGGGAAGCAGCTTGTGAGGGAGGGGCTCCGGCTCCCACGGCTTGGGGAATTCACAGCTCTGGGGGTCTCGCAGCCAGTCCAGCTGGCCCAGACTGGGGTACGCTGTGTGTCCAGTCACTGATATGGCCCCAGCAGTTGTTATGTACTGTTCCTGGTTATTTAGTAGCTGCTCTGGAGAATGAACTATATTCCACACCTTGCTGCCATCTTGGCTTTCCCTTGATGATGTTTAGATATCCACATGTGCATGTGTCTCAACTACGAGGTTGTGGATGTTCCGAAGGCAGGAGCAGCCCTTATTGCCTCTTCTGCATCCACAGCAATTCAGATCTCCCCAAGACTGGCTGTGGGAGGAGAAGCTGGATGTGACTTTATCATCTCAACCTGGCTGGGGGCAAGTGCAGTTGTGGCTGAGTTCACCACGTGCCATTTGCTGGGTGGCAGTGGCTTCATAGCTTAACCTCTCTGTTTCAAATTCCTTAGCATGGTGCTGCCATGGGTGTTGCAGTAAATGGGAGAGCACTTCAGACTCTCGAGACACTGCACAAGCATCCAGGAGGGATATTTTCATATGAATGGATGCAACTACCTGAAATGAAATTAGCTTAACATGCCAGGGAGCTGCAGAACTTTTAATAATTACCATACTTTAGGCCTGTGGCTTTATGCCTTGCCTTAAAATGGCACCAAATTAACAATAAGGAAGCCAAGCATTTACTCACCAATGTTGATGTCAGGTTCTTGAATTGCTTTAGGGACTTAGTGGCAAAGAGGCTAGGACAAAATTAAATTCATTTTGTTCACCAACTTTCCTTTCCTGGGTGCTGTCTTCCAAAATAAGGAGCCCCAGAGAGCCTTCTTCAGTATCACCTTGGCTTTCCCACAGCTGCCCCTGCAGGCTGAGCCCCAACTTCTGCTCTGCACACCTGTGCTCTGCCTGACCCCCGGGCTCCTCTCACCTGCCCACCTCTGGGACACCTCTCACCTGTGCACATTACCATGAAAACAGTGGGATGAATGAAGGGCCTGTTTGGTGGCTTCTGCCTTGCCAGGGACCCCAGGATGGGGGCTGAGGCTGGGTTAGGCTTCAGGTGTGGTGGCCTCTGGTTCCATCAGAACCCCCCAGGGCTAGAGTGGGGCAGTTTGAAGGACGGGGAGGTGAGGTGTGATTTCACAGAGGTCTGCTGGGACCCAGAGAACAGTAGAGTGGCCTTAGCTGCTGCCCAGGATGCCACGTGTAGCAGAGAGTGGGGCTGCACTCAACCTCTCCCTTCCTCCCCCCCAGCCTCCCCCTCCCCCTGCCCAGTGTCCCAGTTTGCCAAACCCATCCTAGAAACCAAGAGAGCAGAGACTGGGACGTTCAAGCCCTGCCACATGGAGCTGAGTGTGGTGCAGGGAAGAGCAGGCAAGTGTCTGGCCAGTGGCTGCTCTCCGGACTGCTCGGGCCCAGGGAGTGTGGCAGGCGGGCACACGTGTGTCCCGGCCATGGTGCCCAGAGGGCCTCACTCTCCTCCCGGGCCTCTGGGACCTGAGCGCAGGCCAGACAGGGGCCTGGTGGCTACTGAGCCCAACCCCAAAGGCTGGTATCCCCCACAGGCCCTCCTGGGCCCATCGCCTCCACCACATGACCTTGACCTGGCCCCGCTGTCAGCCCTGGTGCAGGTCTTGAACATGCCTGGCCCACGTCTGCAGGCAGCCCCTTGAGTCCTGGACCCCCAGGTGGGCAGAGGCCTGGTGCACAGGGGTGGGTTCTGCATGGCATTTCCCCACCTGGGTCTGCCAAGGGTGGTGCTGCATCCATCCCAGGACAACCCAGGCCTGGCTCTCCAGCCATTCCTCTGGCCTCTCACTCTTCCAGGTTGGGGCAGCTCTGGGGGCTCAGTCTCTGCCATCTGGTGGGGTCTCATCACAACACATGCAGGGTCCCTATGCTCAAGGTGGCCGGTGGTGCCTGCACTGGACATTGGGGGAAGAGAAGCGCCCCCTGGGGCTCTCAGAGGCTGACTCCAGTGCCCCTGGGCCAAGAGTGAGGGTGGATGCAGAACACTGACCTTGCATGGGGTCCACACAGGGTCCGTTACAGAGCCATGAACCCCACCCTGGATGTGCCCTGTTTCCCAGGACATGGAAGGGCCTCCCAGCTGTGGCTCCCCAGGCCCTGTCCACGTTGTCCCCTCTACTCTTCAAGGAATGCCAAGGAGCTGTTCTCCCACCCAGAGGAACACTGGCAATTTGGGGCAGTCCTGTGACCACGCCATCTGCCGAGTCTCACGTCTCAAGCTGATCCACCTGGTGCCCAGATGTGCCTGAGGTGATGCCTGCAGGAGAGGTGACAGCCACTCCCCACCTCCCTCGCATACATGCACACACGCACACACTCACATGCGCACGCATACACTCATATGTGCTGCAATGCTTGCACACTCACGAATGCCTTCACACTCACATGTCTGCACACTCATAACCCCTTGCACACACACTTGTGCACACATACACACACTGACTTGCACATGCACAACGTTTGTTCTCCAAGTACATGGGCGCATGTGGGGTGCACTCAGGGCTCTGCCCTTGGCTCTCCTCTATGGTGCCTGAGTGGGTTTGGGTCCCCAGCATGGCCCGAAGTCCCCTGAGGTGGGAAAAACATGTCCTGTCTTGACTGTTTTGGGGGACAGAGAAGGAGGGAAGAAGGTGGTGGACCATGGAGCTGGAGGTCTAACTACACTCTTGTTTCTACTGCTGACACTACCCAAGATCCCTTTTCCCCGAATTCTCCCTTTACTGGCAGCGGCCCCAGCACAGGGCTGTGAGGGGTGCCTGGGCAGGGCCTTCTGACCTCTCCAAGCTGGTTTGCTGCTCTCTCACCTGTTTAGTTCTCTCCTGAGGCCGGGGTGCTGCCGCTGGGACCAATCAGGGAAGACCCACTTCCAGGTGGGAGGACAGTCCATTCTGGAGAGGAGGCATTTATTGACTTTTTTTGTATGCTGATGGCGGGGTCATATTTCATTCATTTTCCATGTGAGTAACCCGCTAATGCAACACCACTTGTTGATTTTTTTTTATTTTTTGTTTGTTTTGTTTTTTTGTGGGGGGAAGTGCATGGGCCGGGAATTGAACACACATCTTCCACATGGCAGGGGAGATTCTAGCACTGAGCTACCCTCGTACCCCCTTCATTGACATCTGAAATAGGTTTTTGCCAAGGTACCATCAGCCCATGCTTGGGGCATGGACTCCATGTGGCACCCTTGTGGCATTGCCTCTGGACTGCTTTAGTGGACAGTTGAGTCCAGGCTCCTTGCTGATCAGCAGGTAGACAGGGAGGCTCGGCTGGCAAGACAGCACTGCTGCAGGGGATTCTCATGACCCTCCCACACTGCCTCCTCCTGCTCCCCTCCAAGCCCACCCAGCACCTGGGAAGGATGAATTGCACCCTCAGCGGTGGAAGAGCAAGTTCTCAGACAAGCATGTCTTCAAGGGTGGTCTTCAGAAGCAGCAGTGGCAGTTGTTCAAAAGAGAAAATTTCTATTTTCTTTTGGGTACAGTAAAAATAAAATGTGCATTCTAGAAAGAAGATTTTGAATTTCTGCTCAGGGCTTTTTGTTCTGAAAAAAGAAAAGGAAAAGGAAAATAAACCTATCATCACTGCCAGGATGTTAAGAGCCAGCGACATTTGTCCCACCCTGTGACCCAGTCAGCACTGACCTTGTTGCCTGCACGTGCTTGTGTCCCTGCCCCTCAGGTGGAGCACCAGGGCCAGCGTGGGCATGGCTCAGGGCATGGCCACTGCAGGGCTGGTGGGATGAGCTCTGCAGGCTGTGGTGCAGCTCGCCCCCACCCCCGCCCCCTGCACTATTGCTAGGCACACATGCAGATGAGGAGGCTCCTGCTTGGAAGCTGCTGTTTGAATCTATTTTGTTCTTTTTGTCCTGAAACTGGAAACTTAAGAATCACATTTTTATATTCAATTTAGAAGCGCTGAGAAAGTTGATGGAGACTTTCTCCCTCTGAGTTTTCCTGCCATTAGATTTCTTTTAAGGATCGATCCATCAGGACAGAC